>JAJPUD010023778.1:0-19549 GCA_023553655.1 Myrmecobius fasciatus
ATATAAAAATAAAAAGTGAAAAAAATACTGCAATCTGCCTTTACAATTCATCAGTTCTCTCTGAGGAGAACTTTTTTCATCATAGATCCTCATAAATTGTCTTGGATCATTGCATATATCAGAATAGCTAAGTCTTTCAAGGCTGATCAGTGTTACAATGTTGCCGTTACTATGCACAATGTTCCCTTAGTAGAGCTCACTGTGTTCAGTGATTTAAAAAAAAAGTTTTAATGTTATTTGTTCTTTTTCACTTCTATCTCTCCTCACTAATTTGTTTCCCCCACCAAAGGGCTACCATGTAACAAATATGGGAAAATTTTGACAGGATTAAAAATTTCAGAGTTGTAGAGACTTCAGTAATCATTTAGTCTATATTCTATCTAAAAGGAATCACTGCTCTTAACATTTTTGACAAATGGTTATCCATTCCATGCTCCAAAATCTCTGATTTAAATAAACCCTCTACCTCTTGATGCAGTCCACTTTTGTACATGTCTCATCACTGGAAGTTCTTCCTGACATCAAGCCTAAATTCCACATAGTCCAGAACCTTATTTCTTTAGATTGTAGAAAATAAGACTCTGAGGAGATATGATTAGAGCACAGTGTAGAGAGACTATTATCTTTTCTTTGGAGTCTGTATCTTTCTAAATGCAGTAAAAGATCACAATAACTTTTTTGGGGGAAATGGGGTTCAAAATTGCACTGCTGAATTATATGGTGTTTGGAGTCCACTATAATCCTGACATTATTTTTAGATGCAATTCCTCATCTTGAATATTTCTATAATAATTTTAAAGACACAAACAGAAATTTGAAAAGCAAAAAGACTGTTCTACTTCACCCCAGTTGACAGAAATAAAGACAATATGTGGAAGATGTCATGTGATAGATTTTTAGCTCATGGAAAGGAATAATATTTCTAGTAACTAAAAGCCAGGTTGCCATGGCTTTCTAATGAATGGAAATTTTTACATGAATTTTGGATTATAAATTTTGTGCACTCATATATGTGTATTTGTATATATGTTGTATGTATATGTTATAGAAGACATTCTTGTTGACATGAAGAAAGGACCAGATGAATATTTAGGATTATTTGATCTTTGAAGGTCTGTGATTCTATAGAAAGCAGTCCTGGTTAAGTACGTAAAATACTTCCTTGCAAGTTTGATTGGTATGGCACTAAGTAATATTTTGCAATCCTTAAAGCTAATGAAGGGCAGATTTTGGGGCAGTGGCTAGTGGTTAAGGCTTTAGAGTTGGAAGGAAAAACAATATACACTTAGACAATTTGGAGATTTGGTGGGAAACAACAATTAAATACACATAGATGGGTTGTGATGCTCACTACGGATCTCTTACACTATTTTATGTTATCTTTTCCCCCAAATCTACATTCTGCAAAACTTTTCTATCATCAACATCATTTCACTATCTCAAGTTCCCAACGTCAGCATTATATATTAGTCTTCATCCAGTAAGTTGCCAAATCTTGCAGTTCTTGTTTTGACATTTCTCATATCCATCCTCTTCTCATTATTCACATGGCAATATCTTATTTCAAACCCTCATATCCCTTGCAAAAGAGTATTGAAATAGATTCCTAATTGGTCTCTCTGTCTCAAGTATCTTCTGACTCAATTGCAAAGTGATTTTCCTAAAGGTCAAGTCTGACCATATCACTTGCTTATTAAAACTCTACTAGCTCACTACTGATTCTAGGATCAAATTATTTCATCTTTATCTAACCCTTATCAAACCATTATTAATTTATATTTTTGTATAAGTTTTATAAAATATGTAGTTATAAATAATTCTATATAATTTATAAATAATTTTTTTATATATTGGAGTTGAATGATCTATTATTTTTCTTTTTTTTAATGATATTATGTATGATCAAAAATTTTTGAACATCACTATTCTAAGACATGAAAGAGTTATATTCTGTGCTGATGAAGGAAGTACAAGGATAAAATCTGGATCTTTCACCATACCAAAGGAAAGCATTACACAGACTTACTCACAAAAGAATACAGACACTATTACAAGTTGAGATTGTCAGTCAAAGCTGGAGATTTTATTTATTTATGCTAGCAGAAGGGCATACTCTTGAAGGGACAATGCAATTGCTTTTATTACTCTCTTTTGAATTTCTTCAGGTTTTGTAACTTTAAGAGTCCAGGATAGCATTTGAATGCTTTCATGATCTTGGGGT
Organism: Myrmecobius fasciatus; assembly: GCA_023553655.1. Lineage (NCBI taxonomy): Eukaryota > Metazoa > Chordata > Mammalia > Dasyuromorphia > Myrmecobiidae > Myrmecobius > Myrmecobius fasciatus. Next base: position 2,222 of record JAJPUD010023778.1, read on the forward strand.
AATAACATTGTGATGTTGATGCATTGTTCACTTGTTCTTTGCCTATAGACAGGACAATTGACTTTTTTCCTTCTTTGATTTATTCTTTCTTCTTGTCACATTCATTTTTCTTTGGTATTCTTACTTGGATGACTTGCTGATGGACTCAATGAAAGTCATTTTCATTTTTAATGAGTAACATTATTTGATATTTAATGAGCAGCAAACTTGGAAGACAGTGTAGTGGGCTTGTGACCAAGGTTGAAAGGTTACTTAAATTGAAATTAATTTAAGAAGGAAAAGGAAGAGAAGGAAAAAAATTCTCTGTTTTTCAGTGATGAAAGAAGATTTAGTTTGATTAAAAACAAAACTGAAGATATCCACCTTTAGAAAAAGCAAATTGAAGCATACTGTTGTTTTACTTTATTTTTCTTAGGGGTTTCTCAGTTTGCTTTCTTTCACAACATGATTAATATGGAAATATATTTTGCATGACTGCACATTTATAATCTTTATCAGATTGCTTGCCTTCTCAAGGGAAAGGGAAGGAAAGGAGAATAGAATTTGGAACTCAAAACTGCAAAAATAGGTTAAAATTGTTTTAATATCTAATTGGAAAAACAAAATATTAAAATGAAAGTTTTTTTTTTTAAAAAAATCAAAAAGCAGACAGAGATAAGAGAAACCCATAAAATCCTCTTTTCCAAAGCATAGCCTTTCATAAAATAATGAAGAAGCAAGAGGTTGTCTTACATGTTCGCCTTCCCCCTCAGGAACATTTCTCTCCCAGTCACTTAGTTCTTTAGTGTTTCTTACTGTCAAATCAAGTCAGTGGGTACTCACTATCATGCTACTATGTATTTCACTTAATTAGTACATCATATTTTGTAATGCCTCATGCCAGGTCACTTGATATTCCACTAATATGCTATCCTTTAGCATACCAAATTATGTGCAGTCATGGCAATTCATGGATGATAGTGGATGGGAAATTCTGGGAGCATCCAGGGCTACCTTGAGACTATAGAAACTGAACTGTGATGGACTGGGAAATAACGAGCCAGAAACTAAGTAAGCAACATAAATTTATTTATTTATTTTTATTAAAGCTTTTTATTTGTATAACATATGTATGGGTAGTTCCTCAGCATTGATCTTTACAAAGCTTTCCATTACAAATTTTACCCCCAGTCCCCTTCCCTCCCCTAGATGGCAGGAAGTCCACTACATGTTAATAATGTTGAAATACTTGAAAAGTTATGCAAGAAAAATCCTATCTACAAGAAAAAAAAAGAAAATCAGATAAAGGCAACACAATGCAAGCAAATGTCAATAGAGATCATGAAAATGTTACGCTGTGGTCCATATTTCATATCCCTCTCTCTGGGTGTATATGGTTTTCTTCAGTCAACAATTGGAACTGGTTTGAGACAATTCTTTGTTGCAGAGAGCCATGTCCATCAGAATTGATCATTATGTAATACTGTTGTTGCTGTGTATGATGATCTCCTGGTTCTGCTCGTTTCACTCAGCATCAGTTCATGCAAGTCTCTCCAGGCCTCTCTGAAATCGTCCTGATGGTTGTTTCTTACAGAGCAATAATATTCCATAACATTCATATACCATGATTTATTCAGCCACTCTCCAATTGATGGGCATCCCTTCAGTTTCCAGTTTCTAGCCACTACAAAAAGAGCTGCCACAAACATTCTTGCACATGTGGGTCCCTTTCCCTCCTCTAAGATCTCTTTGGGATCTAGGCCCAGTAGAAACACTGCTGGGTCAAAGGGTATGCACAGTTTGACAACTTTTTGAGCATAGCTCCAAATTGCTCTCCAGAATGGTTGGATCCGTTCACAGTTCCACCAACAATGTATTAGTGTCCCAGTTTTCCCACATCCCCTCCAACATTCATTGTTATCTTTTCCTGTCATTTTAGCCAATCTGACAGGTGTGTAGTGGTACCTCAGAGTTGTCTTAATTTGCATTTCTCTGATCAATAGTGATTTGGAGCAACTTTTCATATGACTAGAGATGGTTTTAATTTCATCATATGAAAATTGTCTGTTCATATCCCTTGACCACTTATCTATTGACGAGTGGCTTGAATTCTTACATATATGAGACAATTGTCTATATATTTTAGAAATGAGGCCTTTATCAGAACCATTAAATGTAAAGATGATTTCCCAATTTGATTCTTCCCTCCTAATCTTGTCTGCATTTGTTTTGTTTGTACAGAAACTTTTTAACTTAATATAATCAAAATTATCCATCTGATGTTCAATTAGGAGTTCCAGGTCTTCTTTGGACATAAATTTATTCCATCTCCACAGGTCTGAGAGGTAAACTATATTACATTCTTCTAACTTGCTTACAAAGTCCCTCTTTATATCTACATCATGAACCCATTTAGATCTTATCTTGGTATGTGGTGTTAGGTATGGGTCAAGCCCTAATTTCTTCCACACTAGTTTCCAATTTTCCTGGCAGTTTTTGCCAAATAGAGAGTATTTTTCCCAAAAGCTGGGGTCTTTGGGTTTATCGAACACTAGATTGTTAAGGTTAATGCCTAGGTTGTCCTGATAATTTATACTGTGCCACTGATCGACTGCTCTATCTCTTAGCCAGTACCAAACGGTTTTGATGACCGCTGCTTTATAATAAATATAGTTTTAGATCTGGTACAGCAAGGCCACCTTCATCTGCTTTTTTTTTTCATTAATACCCTTGAAATCCTTGACCTTTTCTTCTTCCAAATGAACTTTGCTACTATTTTTTCTAGATCTGTAAAATAATTTCTTGGCAGTTTGATTGGTATGGCACTAAATAAGTAGATTAGTTTGAGTAGTATTGTCATTTTTATTATGATTGCTCTGCCTACCCATGAGCACTTAATATTTTTCCAATTGAGTAGGTCTAATTTTATTTGTGTGGAAAGTGTTTTGTAGTTTAGTGTATATAGTTTCTGACTTTTCCTTGGCAGATAGATTCCCAAATATTTTATCCTATCATCTGTTATTTGGAAGGGAATTTCTTTTTGTATCTCTTGCTGCTGGACTTTGTTGGTAATATATAAAAATGTTGATGATTTTTGTAGATTTATTTTGAATCCTGCAACTTTACTAAAGTTGTGAATTGTTTCTAGTAGTTTTTTAGTTGAGTCTCTAGGGTTCTCTAAGTAGACCATCAAGTCATCTGCAAAGAGTGATAATTTGGTTTCTTCATTACCTACTCTAATTCCTTTTATCTCTTTTTCTTCTCTTATTGCCAAAGCTAACATTTCTAATACAATATTAAATAGTAATGGTGACAGTGGCCAGCTTTGTTTCACTCCTGATCTTATTGGGAATGGTTTTAGTTTGTCTCCATTACATATGATGCTTGCTGATGGTTTTAAATAGGTGCTACTGATCATTTTAAGGAAAAGCCCATTTATTCCTATACTCTCTAGTGTTTTTAATAGGAATGGGTGTTGGATTTTATTAAATGCTTTTTCAGCTTCTATTGAGATAATCATATGGTTTTTGTTAGTTGGGTTATTAATAGAATTAATATGCTGATAGTTTTCCTAATATTGAATCATCCCTGCATCCCTGGTATATATCCTACTTGGTCATAGTGTACTATCCTGGGGATGACTTTCTGTAATCTCATTGCTAATATCTTATTTAAAATTTTTGCATCAATATTCATTAGGGAAATTGGTCTATAGTTTTCTTTCTCTGTTTTCACCCTACCTGGTTTAGCTATCAGCACCATATCGGTCTCATAGAAGGATTTTGGCAGTATACCTTCTGTCCCTATTTTCTCAAATAGTTTGTATAGTATTGGAATTAATTGTTTTTTGAATGTTTAGTAGAATTCACATGTAAATCCATCTGGCCCTGGAGATTTTTTCTTAGGGAGTTGGTTAATAGCTTGTTCTATTTCTTTTTCTAATATGGGGCTGTTTAAATAATTTATATCCTCTTCTTTTAACTTGGGCAATCTATATTTTTGTAGATATTCCTCCATTTCATTTAGATTATCAAACTTACTGGCATAAAGTTGGGCAAAGTAACTCCTAATTATTGCTCTAATTTCCTCTTCATTGGAGGAAAGTTCTCCCTTATCATTCTTGAGACTAACAATTTGATTTTCCTCTTTCCTTTTTCTGATCAAATTAACTAAAGACTTATCTATTTTGTTGGTTTTTTCATAGAACCAATTCTTAGTTTTATTTATTAACTCAATAGTTTTCTTATTTTCAATTTTATTAAATTCTCTTTTTATTTTTAGAATTTCCAATTTGGTATTTAATTGAGGGTTTTTAATTTGTTCTTTTTTTAGTTTTTTTTTAAATAATAAGCAAAATTCGGTGATGTTTTCTTTCTCTATTTTATGCAAGCAAGCATCTAAAGATATAAAATTCCCCTTATTACCGCTTTCGCCGTATCCCACAAATTTTGGTATGTTGTCTCCTTATTGTCATTCTCCTGGATGAAATTATTAATTGTGTCTATGATTTGCTCTTTCACCCATTCATTCTTCAGGATTAGATTATTTACTTTCCAATTAACTTTTGGTTTATTTTCTCCTGGCCTTATATTGCATGTGATTTTTATTGCATCATGATCTGAAAAAGATGCATTTACTATTTCTGCCTTTCTGCATTTGATTTTGAGGTTTTTATGCCCTAACACATGGTCAATTTTTGTATAGGTTCCATGGACTGCTGAGAAAAAGTAAACTCCCTACTGTCTCCATTCAATTTTCTCCATAGATCTATCATACCTAACGTTTCTAACAATTGGTTTATCTCCCTAGTTTCTTTCTTGTTTATTTTGTGGTTTGATTTATCTAATTCTGAGAGAGCAAGGTTGAGATCCCCCACTAGTATAGTTTGGCTGTCTATTTCTTCTTGCATCTCTCTTAATTTCTCCCCTAGAAATTTGGATGCTTTTGTACTTGGTGCGTATATATTTAGTATTGATATTGCTACATTATCTATGGTGCCCTTTAATAAAATATAGTTTCCTTCCTTATCTCTTTTGATTAGATCTATCTTGGCTTTTACTTGATCTGAGATAAGGATTGCTACCCCTGCTTTTTTTTGTTCACCTGAAGCATAATATTTTCTGCTCCAGCCTTTTACCTTCATCCTATATGTGTCACTATGTTTTATATGTGTTTCTTGTAGACAATATATTGTGGGATTCTGGTTTTTAATCCAATCTGATATCCTCTTCTGTTTTATGGGAGAGTTCATCCCATTCACATTCACAGATAGAATAACTAATTATTTATTTCCTGCCATCTTATTTACCCAAGTTATGTTTTCCCCTTTCCCCTTTCTCCCTTCCCCCCTTCTCAGTACTTTGCTTTTGATGACCCCCTCCCGCAAACAATACTCCACCCTTTAGCTCCCCTCCCCCTGTTTTTACTCCTTTCCCCTGACTCTTCTATTTTCCCTTCTATTAGTTTATCCCTTTCTTTTCCTCCTTTCTCTCCCACTTCCCTCTAGCAACAGACAAGTTTCTATGTGAAATCAAGTGTCTGATATACACTTTTAGAGCCCAACCTGATGAGAGTAAGATTTATACAATGCTCATCTCCCTCCCCTCTTTCTCTCAATTATATTAGGTTTTCTTTGCCTCTTCAAGAGATTTTACCTTGTTTTTCCCTCCTTTTTTTTAGATCTTATTTTACCACTTTTCCCCTCTTTTCCCCAGTATGACAACCTTTCCCCTCTCTAGTTTTCTTTTTCATATTATCAAAGTAATATCTAGTTATTTATACCCCCAAACTTTAAGTATCCCCCTAGTAGAAATAAAGTTCTCAGGAGTCCTTTCCTTTTTACCTTTTTATGCATCTCTTGAGTTCTGTGTTTGGATGTCGAATTTCTTGTTCAGATCTGGTCTTTTCATTAGAAATAGGTGAAATTCATCTATATCATTAAATGATCATCTTCTTCCCTGGAGGTTAATGCTCATTCTAGCAGGATAGGTTATTCTTGGCTGTAATCCAAGTTCCTTTGCCCTTCGGAATATCTGGTTCCAAGCCCTTCGATCCTTCAGTGTGGAAGCTGACAGATCCTGTGTGATTCTAATTATTGATCTTCGGTATTTGAATTGTTTCTTTCTAGCTGCTAGCAGAATCTGTTCCTTGGTGCTATAGTCCTGAAATTTAGCCATGATATTCCTTGGGGTCTTAATTTTGGGGTCTCTTTCAGGAGGTGATCGGTGAATTCTTTCAATGGTAATTTTGCCTTCTGATTCTACAATCTCAGGGCAGTTTTCTTTTAGGATTTCCTGGAAGATACTGTTTAGATTCTTTTTTTCATCATGGCTTTCAGGGAGTCCAATAATCCTTAGATTGTCTCTCCTAGATCTATTTTCCAAGTCAGTTGTTTTTCCTAGGAGATATTTCATATTTTCTTCTAATTTTTCATTTTTTAAAATTTTTGTTTGACTGATTCTTGATGTCTTAGTGAGTCATTCACTTGCATTTGTTCAATTCTTATTTTTAAAGCGTTGTTTTCTTCAGTTACCTTTTTAAGCTCCTTTTGTAACTGGCCAATTGAATTTTTTTGTTCATTGCACTCTTTTTCCACTTCACTAATTTTGTTTATCAATAAATTGGTGTCTTTTTCATATCTCTTTTGCAGGGCATCATATCCTTCTTTCACTGATTTCAGTTTATTTTCCCATTTATCCTCCAGCCCTCTTTTGAGGTTCTTTATGCAATCTTCTAGAAAGGCCTTTTGAAAAAGTGACCAGTGATGGTCCTTAATAACTTCCTTTGGAGTTTTGTCTAAAGGAACCTCAGGATCTGGGGTCATCACTTCTTTCTCTTGATAAAAGCTGTGTATGGTGAGAGTTCTCTTTTGCTTCTTCAGTTTTTTTTAGACAGCGTTGATATCTCTTTAAGGTAGGGAAAAAAAAAACGGTGGCTGAAAAGCTTTGCCCTGGGGCACTTCAGCGAATTAACCTAAGGTGCTGGGCCAGTGGGGGCTAGGACTAAGTCTGAATTACTCCCCCAATCAGGGCAGAGTGTCCCAAGTGCCTCAGATAAACTCCAGGTGTTTGGAATTTGGAGTTTGGAGTTTGGAGTTTCTGCCAGGAGGAGCTGAGCTGAGTCCCACCCTCACTTCCAGCCTACACAGAGTTCTCTGACACCGGAGTCCTCTGTTTATCCCTCTGTTCGAGTTAGAGAAACCTGATGTGAAGTTTTTCAGAGATATCTGCAAGCAGTGTCCAAATATTTTGAGTTTGTTGACTTGAAGATCAGTTCAGTGGCTTATTTTATTGTTGATTTGAGAGAAGATCAGAGGACACAGAGAGTCACCTTTTCACTCCGCCATCTTGGCTCCGCCCCCAATCTTTTGCAACATAAATTTAAAATATACAACTAACAGAAGGCAAAACAGGGCAGTGGGTCTAAAGTTTAAGCAATCTGATGCAAGAGATGCAGATGCTTTGAGGGACAGCATGGAGGAAGGTGGTGAAAAGACAGGAGAAATATAACAAAAGATCTCAAGCACTGGGAGAACAGATAAGATGAACAAGAAAAAAGGTTGCCACAAACATTTTTGTACATGTGGGGCTCTTTCCCTCCTTTAAGATCTCTGTGGGATTATAAACCCAGTGGAAAAACTGCTGGGTCAAAGTGTATGCACAGTTTGATAACTTTTTGAGTATAGTTCCAAATTCCTCTCCAGAATGGTTGGATTCATTAACAGTTCCACCAACAATGTATCAGTGTCCCAGTTTTCCCACATCCCCTCCAATATTCATCATTATCTTTTCCTGTCATCTTAGCCAATCTGACAAGTACGTAGTGTTATCTCAGAGTTGTCTTACTTTGCATTTCTCTGATCAATAGTAATTTGGAGTACCTTTTCATATGACTAGAAATGGTTTCAATTTCTTCATCTGAAAATTGTCTGCTCATATCCTTTGACCATTTATGATTGGAGAATGGCTTGAATTCTTATAAAGTTGAGTTAATTCTCTACATATTTTAGAAATGAGGCCTTTATCAGAACCTTTGAATGTGAAAATGTTTTCCCAGTTTATTGCTTCCCTCCTAATCTTGTCTGCATTAGTTTTGTTTGTACAAAACCTTTCTAACTTAATATAATCAGAGTTATCTATTGTGTGATCAGTAATGATCTCTAGCTCTTCTTTTGTCACAAATTCCTTCCTCCTTCAAAGATCTGAGAGGTAAACTATCTTATTTTCTTCTAATCTGTTTATAATATCATTCTTTATTCTATGTCATGAACCCATTTTGATCTTATCTTGATATATGGTGTTAGGTGTGGGTCAATACCTAGTTTCTGCCATACTAGTTTCCAATTTTCCCAGCGGTTTTTGTCATATAGTAAATTCTTATCACAAAAGCTGGAATCTTTGGGTTTGCCAAACACTAGATTACTATAGTACTTTACTATTTTGTATTGTGAACCTAATTTATTCCATTGATCAGCTAGTCTATTTCTTAGCCAGTACCAAATAATTTTGATGACCACTGCTTTATAATATAGTTTAAATCTGGTACAGCTAGGCTACTTTCATTTGTTTTTTCCCCCATTAATTCTATCAAAATTCTTGACCTTTTGTACTTCCAAATGAATTTTGTTGTTATTTTTTCTGTCAGTAAAATAGTTTCTTGGGAGTTTGATTGGTATAGCACTAAATAAATAGATTAATTTAGCTAGTAATGTCATCTTTATTATATTCGCTTGACCTATGCAAGAGAACTTGAAATTTTTTCCAATTGTTTAGATCTCAATTTATTTGTGTTTAAAGTGTTTTGTAGTTTTGCTTATATAGTTCCTGACTTTCCCTTGGCAGATAGATTCCCAAATATTTTATACTATTGACAGCTATTTTAAATGGAATTATTCTTTGTATCTCTTGGTGTAGGATTTTGTTAGTGATGTATTAAAATACTGATGATTTATGTGGATTTATTTTGTATCCTGCAACTTTGCTAAAGTTGTGGATTATTTCTAATAGTTTTTTAGTTGAGTCTCTAGGGTTCTCTAAGTAGAACATCATATCATCTGCAAAGAGTGATAATTTAGTTTCCTCATTACCTACTCTAATTCCTTTAATTTCCTTTTCTTCTGTTATTGCCAAAACTAGCATTTCTAATACAATATTGAATCGTAATGTTGATAGTGAGCAACTTTGTTTAACCCCTGATCTTATTGGGAATGGTTCCAGCTTATCTTCATTATATATGATGCTTGCTAATGGTTTTAAATAGATGCTACACTGATCATTTTAAGGAAAAGTCCATTTATTCCTATACTCTCTAGTGTTTTTCAATAGGAATGGGTGTTGGATTTTACCAAATGCTTTTTTCTGCATCTATTGAGATAATCATATGATTTTTGTTAGTTTGGTTATTAATATAGTTGATTATGCTGGTAATTTTCTTAATATTGAGCCAGCCCTGCATTCCTTGTATAAATTCTACTTGGTCACAGTGTATTATCCTGGGGATGACTTTCTCTAATCTTATTGCTGATATTTTATTTAAGATTTTTGCATCAATATTGATTAGGGAAATTGGTCTATAGTTTTTTTTCTCTGTTTTCACCCTACCTGGTTTAGCTATCAGCACCATATCTGTATCATAAAAGGAATTTGGTAGAACATCTTCTTTCCCTATGTTTTCAAATAGTTTATATAGTATTGGAGTTAATTGTTCTTTAAATGTTTGGTAGACTTCCCATGTAAATCCATCTGGTCTTGGGGATATTTTCTTAGGTAGTTGATTAATAGATTGCTCTATTTCTTTTTCTAAAATGGAACTATTCCCTCTTCTGTTAATCTGGGCAATCCATATTTTTGTAGGTATTCCTCCATTTCACTTAGGTTATCAAATTTATTGTCATAAAGTTGGGCAAAGTAACTCCTAATTATTGCTCTAATTTCCTCTTCATTGGTGGAAAGTTCTCCCTTTTCATTTTTGAGACTAACAATTTGATTTTCCTCTTTCTTTTTTCTAATCAAATTGACTAAAGGTTTGTCTATTTTGTTGATATTTTCATAAAAACAACTTTTAATTTTATTTATTAATTCAATAGTTTTTTTAACTTCCAATTTTATTAATCTCTCCTTTTCTTTTTAGAATTTCAAGTTTATTATTTGACTGGATGTTTGTAATTTGTTCTTTTTCTAATCTTTTTTTAGTGGCAAGCCCAATTCATTGATCTTCTTTTTCTCTATTTTATACAAGGAAGCATCTATAGATATACAATTTCCCCTTATTACCACTTTGGATGCATCCCACAAATTTTGGTATGTTGTCTTATTATTGTCATTCTCTTGGATGAAATTATTAGTTGTGTCTATTATTTGCTGTTTCATTCATTCTTTAGGAAGAGATTATTTAGTTTCCAATTATTTTTGGTCTATTTTCCCTTGGCCTTTTATTGAATAAAAACTTTTTTGCATTGTGATCTGGAAAAATGCATTTATTATTCCTGCCTTTCTGCATTAGATTTTGAGGTCTTTATATCCTAATATTTGGTCAGTTTTTGTATAGGTTCTATGAACTGCCATTTAATTTGTTCCAAAGATCTATCACACCTAACTTTTCTAGTATTCTATTTACCTCTTTAACTTCTTTCTTATTTATTTTGTAGTTTGATTTGTCTAGTTCTGAGAGAGCAAAGCTGAACTCTCCCACTATAATAATTTTGCTGTCTATTTCTTCTTGCAGCTCTCTTAACTTCTCCTCTAGGAATTTGTATGCTATACCACTTGGTGAATATGTGTTAATATTGATATTACCTCATTATCTATGGTATCCTTTAGTAAAATATAGTTTCCTTCCTTATCTCTTTTAATTAGATCTATCTTTGCTTTTACTTGATATGAGATCAAGATTATTACCCCTAATTTTTTTTACTACACCTGAAGCATAATAGATTTTGCTCCAGCCCTTTACTTTCACTCTGTATGTATCACTATGCTTTAAATGTTCTTCTTGTAAACAACATATTATAGAATTCTTGCTTTCAAACCAGTCTGCTATTTGCTTCTGTTTTATAGGAGAGTTCATTCCATTCACATTCACAGTTAAAATAACTAATTCTGTATTTCCTGCCATCTTATTTACCCTAAGTTATACTTTTCTCTTTCCTTTCTCCCTTCCCTCTTCCCTAGTATTTTGCTTTTGATGACCACCTCCCTAAAACAGTTCTCCCCCTTTAGAGCCCCTACCGCTTTTTTACACCTCTCCCCTAATACTTCTGTTTTCACTTCTATTAGTCTTTCTCTTTCTTTTCCCTGTTTCTCTCCCATTTCCCTATAAGGTGAGACAACTTTCTCTGTCTGATATTCTCTCTTAGAGCCAAATATGATGAGAGTAAAATTCACACAATGCTCCTTCCCCTCTCTTCTCTCCCTCAATTATAATAGGTTTTCTTTGCCTCTTCGTGAGATGTAATTTCCCTAATTTTACCACCTTTTGTCTATTTTTCCAGTATGATTCCCTTTTCACCTCTATTTTCTTTTTCTTATTATCATAATAAAATCAAATTATACCTGCATTCTTTAAGCATACCTATAACAGAAATATAGTTCTCAAGAGTTCTTTCCTTTTCTACCTTTTTATGCTTCTCTTGAGTTTTGTTTGGAGATCTAATTTTTTGTTCAGTTCTGGTCTTTTTATTAGAAATATATGAAATTCACCTAATATCATTGAATGTCCATCTTCTTCCCTAAAAGATAATTCTTGTTTTAGCTGGATAGCTTATTCTTAACTTTAAATCAAGTTCCTTTGCCTTTCAGAATATCAGATTACAGGCCCTGTATCCTTTAAGGTAGAAGCTGCTAGGTCCTGGGTAATCTGAATTGTGGCTCCTCGGTATTTGAATTCTTTTTGGCTGTTTGTGATATCTTTTTTTTTTTTTTTTTTTTGGTGTGATAGTTCTGAAATGTAGCCATGATATTTCTTGGGGATTTAATTTTGGGGTCTCTTTCAGGAGGTGATCGGTGAATTCTTTTGATAGATATTTTACCTTCTGATTCTAAAATATCATGGCAGTTTTCTTTTATGATTTCCTGTAAAATAATGTCTAGGTTCTTTTTTGCATTATGGCTTTCAGGAAGTCCAATAATCATTAGATTATCTTTCTTAGAAATATTTTCTGGGTTAGTTTTTTTTTTCCCCTAGGAGATATTTCATATTTTCTTCTGGTTTTTCATTTTTTTTGTTTTTGTTTGACTGATTCTTGGAATCTTATTGTCATTCACTTCCCATTTGTTCATTTCTAATTTTTAGTGTATTTCAATTACCTTTTTTAGCTCCTTTTGAATTTTTAGCTCCAGTTGAATTTTTTTTGTTCATTGCATTTTTTTCCCATTTCACCAATTTTGTTTTTCAGTGAATTGGTGCCTTTTTCATATCTCTTATGTAAGGCATTATATGCTTTTTTCATTCCTTCTTGCAACGATCTCATTTCATATTCCCATTTTTATTCTAACTGTCTTTTAAGATCCTTTATGCAATCTTCCAGGAAAGCCTTGTGAAATGGGGACCCTCATATCTCCCTTTGTGGCTTCCTCTAGAGTTGCTTTTCCTTTAGGAACCTCAGGATTTGAGGTCTGTTCTTTCTCCATAAAAGCTGTGTATGGTAAGAGTTCTTTTTGCATTTTTCATTCATTTTTTAAGGCTTGAGGTCTGTTCAATGTAAAGGAAGACAGCTTTAATTTGTCCTGGGGTAGTTCTGCTGATTGATTTCCCTAGCTAATGGTAGCTAGGTCTTACATTCTTCTGGGGCTCAGTGATTTTTTGTCTTTTGTAGCAAATCTACCAAACCACCTGCTTGCAACCAGGACAGAGTAACCTAAGAGGCTCATGGGAGATTCCCAGATGTCTGGAAGCTACAATGCTCTGATTTCCCACTCCAGCTCCTAACCCCAATCTCCCTGTGCTGGGGTCTAGGCTTGGCAGACTGTCCCCCTGCCCATACATACATGCCTCTGAACTACATGTTGAACTAGAAAACCAAATATTAACATTATGTTTTATTTTATTTTTATTTATTGTGAGAAATATTACCTTTATTATGGTTTATGCTATGTTGGAAATGTTATGGATTACATGTGGCCCATGTGTTTGACATGATGTGTAGTTTATTTTTGCTAGTCTTAATTTAGAGATGAAAAATCTGGGGTCTAGAAAGGATAAGTGACTTGCTCATAGAAACATGGATTTGACCCAATGGAATGGGAATTCCATCTCAGGCTTTTAGATTTGTAGTCCAGTGTCTTTAACATTACATTGAGTGTATTGTGTTGCTAACTAATTTTTGTTATTCCATGGTTTCACAATTTTCTGGCCTTTCAATATTCTTATTTGGATGACCCAATTACTGATTACTACAAACAACTCTTGAAGTCCTTTGAAAATGACCCTTTTTTCCCCCAATATTGCTTTGGTGTCTGGCCAGTCCATGTCATTAATGACTTGGCCATTGACGATTAATTCTCTAACACCATAGAGTGAAGCATCAATAATAAGAAGTGGTTTATATTTGATATGATATACTAATTCAGACTCAGATATCAATAATTTATTTTAATAATATCTTTTTATTTTCAAAACATATACAAAGATAGTTTTCACAACACTTACTCTTGTAAAACCTTGTGTTCCAACTTTTTCCCCTTCCCTTCCCCCACTCTCTCAACTGGAAAGCAAACAATTCAATATATGTTAAACATGTACAATTATTCTATACATATTTCCACATTTATCATGCTGCACAAGAAAATTTAGATCAAAAAGGAAAAACAATGAGAAAGGATTAAAAACCAAGCTAACAACAACAAAAAGGTGAAAATATTATGTTGTGATCCACATTTACTCCCCAGAATTCTCTTTCTGGAGGAAGAAGGCTCTCTCCATCAGTCATATAAGCTTCTCCAGGCCTTTCTGAAATCATTCTGATTGTTTCTTATAGAACAATAATATTCCACGGCATTCAGATATCATAACTTATTCAATCATTCTCCAACTGATGAGCACCACAAAAAGGATTGCTACAAATATTTTTGTACATGTAAATCCCCTTCCCTTTTTATGATCTTTTTGGGATACTGACCTAGTAGAGACAGTAGATCGAAAGGTATGCCCAGTTTGATTGCTCTTTGGGCATAGTTTCAAGTTGCTCTCTAGAATGGTTGGACCCTCTCCATCATTTATCATTATCTTTTCCTGTCATCTTAGCCAATCTGAGAGGGTTGAAGTGGTACCTCAGAGTTGTCTTAATTTATATTTCTATGAACAATACTGATTTAGAGCATTTTTTCATATGATAAGAAATGCTTTTAATTTCTTCATCTGAACATTGTCTGTTCATATCCTTTGACCATTGATCAATTGGAGAATGGTGTGAATTTTTATAATTCTGAGTGAATTCTCCATATATTTTAGAAATGAGGCTTTTACTAGAACCTATGAATGTAAAAATGATTTTTATGCACCTTAAAATCTTATGTAATTTTTTAAAATGAGAAGGCTTACTTGTGATTTAGGGAGTAGGGGAGTTGCAAGAAGAAAACACCCTCTGAGAAGGCATTTGGCATCTGCCATTCATTTTATATTCTGAATCTTGCTCAGCAATTAAGGGATTAAGTATTACACAGCATGAGTTTCTATCAGTGGTAAGACTTGACCACAGGACATAAGGTCATTGATTTAGAGCTGGAAGGGCCATCTAGAACAAGTATTTTCTAGTTGAAAAGCAGAAGACATGCAAAGGATATATACAGATAATTTTCAGATGAAGAAATTAAAACCATTTTTAGTCATAGAATGATGCTTTTATCAGAACTCTTGGTTGTAAAAAATTTCCCCCAATTTCCTGCTTCCCTTCTAATCTTGTATGCATTGGTTTTGCTTATACAAAGCCTTTTTAATATAATATAATAAAAATTATCTCTTTACTACTAATTTATTGACATAATTAAAAAAGATGTTCATTGGTGATTCACATACCATGTTCTCATGGTTCAGATTGCTTCAGTTTGGTTCACTTCATCTAAGTCTCCTTAGCTTTTCCTGTACTCATTCTGGTCATCATTTTTTACAACACAATGCATTCAGCCATTTTCCAATTGAGGGGCATTTGCCCAGTTTCCAATTCTTTGTCAGCACAAAAAGAGCTGGTAAAAATATTTTTGTTCAAATAGGTTTCTTTTCCTTTTTTTCATCTCTTTGGTATATGGCTCTAGTATTGGTACTGTTGGTACCAAATTGTTCTCCAGAATGATTGGATTAGTTCACAATTCCACCAACAATGCATTAGTGTTTTACTTTTTCCACATCCCCTACAGCATTTGTCATGATCCTTTTCTGTCATGTTAGCCAATATATTAGGCATGAGGTAATGTCCCAGAGTTGTTTTAAATTGAATTTCTCTAATCAATGTGATTTAGAAAATTTATTTCATGTTCATATCCTTTAATCATTTATCAATTGAGGAATGGTGCTTATTATTGTTGTTGTTGCTATTATTTATAAATTTATCTCAATTTCCTGTCTTTTTGAGAACTAAGACCTGTATTAAAGAAACTAGTTATAAAATATCCCCCTACCCCAGTAATTAAATTTCCTTCTAATTTTGACTACATTAGTTTTAATTTGTGCAAAAACCTTTTAATTTCATAGAATTAGATTAAGTATTTTATTTCTCATGATACTATCTGCTTCTTGTCTGATCATGAATTCTTCTAGAGATCTGAAAGGTAAATTTTTTCATACTCCCATAATGTACTTATGATAATACATTTTTTTCTAAATAATTAATCCATTTTGACCTCATTTGGGCACATAGTATAAGTTGTTTGTCTGTGACTAGTTTTCAATTTCCCAGCAATTTCTTTCAAACAATGAGATCTCATCACTAGAGTTTGAAAATTTGGGTGTATAAAGCAATACATTATTATAGTCATTTACTACTAAATTTTTTGTACCTAATCTATTCCATTGATCCACAACTCTATTTCTTATCCACTACAAGATTGTTTTCATTATTGTTATTATTCAGTCATTTCAATTATGTCCAAATCCATTTCAGGTTTTCTTGGCAAAAATCCTGAAGTAGTTTTCCATTTTCTTCTCCAGCTCATTTTATATTTGAGGCAAACAAGGTTAAGTAATTTGCTCAGGGTCACATAGCTAAGTGTCTGAAGCCAGATTGGAAGTTATGACTCCATTTCCAGTGCTTTATTTACTGTGCCATCTAGCTGCCCTTATAGTCATGATTACTGTTAATATACCTTGGTATTACAATTCCCTACTGCTAGACCACATTCCTTATTTTTTCCCATTAATTCTCTTGATATTTTGTCCATTTGTTATCTTTGGTGATACCTAGATGAATTTTGTTATGTTTTCTAGCTCTATAAAAATTCTTGGGGCGGAGCCAAGATGGCAGAGTGAAGACATGACTGTCTGTGTCCTCCTATGACCTTCTCTCAAACTAACAGCAGATTAAGACTCTGAACTGATCTTTAAGTCAAAGAACCCACATATATTTGGACTACAAAACATTCCTTGCAGAAGGTACCTTGGAAAAGCTCCAATGTGAGTCTGTTTCAGTTGGGCAGGGGGTCGAGCAATTTGCTAGGTGCAGTTTCAGGAGAAAGGGCAGGAAACCAGGCGGGACTCAGTGTAGCAGCTTCTGAATACCTGGGGAATCTATCTGAGGCTCTCGGGACACTCTGCCCTGATTGCAGGCGGTGCTCTCACAGATCTGCTTTTTGTAAAAGGCAGATTGTAAGCTATTGCAAACGTTGGTCCAACACTGGAAGTTAATTAGCTGAATTGCCCTGGGGCAAATTACCACAGCCCCTGCTTCTCTGCTTTAAACAGACCTCAAGCTTTAAAAAAATTAGTAAGAAACAGAAAAGAGCTCTCACCATAGACAGCATTCATGGAGAGAAAAAAGGGCAGACCCCAAATCCTGAGGTTCTTAAAACAACTATGGAGGAAGCCACAAAGGTGGACATGAGCTGGTTCCCCTTTCACAAGGCTTTCCTAGAAGACTGCATAAAGAATCTCAAAAGAGAGTTAGATGAAAAATGGGGAAATGAATTGAGATCAGTTCAAGAAGGATATAATGCTTTCCAAAAGAGATATGATAAAGACACCAATTTACTGAAAAACAAAATCGGTGAAATGAAAAAAGTAAGCAATGAACAAATTGGCCAGTTACAAAAGGAGCTAAAAAAGGTAACTGAAGAAAATAATACATTAAAAATTAGAATTGAACAAATGCAAGTGAATGACTCAATAAGACTTCAAGAATCAGACAAACAAAAACAAAAAAATGAA
>JAJPUD010023779.1:0-19549 GCA_023553655.1 Myrmecobius fasciatus
AATAACTATTGATCAGAGAAATGCAAATTAAGACAACTCTGAGGTACTACTACACACCTGTCAGGTTGGCTAAAATGACAGGAAAAGATAACGATGAATGTTGGAGGGGATGTAGGAGGGCTGGGACACTAATACATTGTTGCTGGAACTGTGAACGGCTCCAACCATTCTGGAGAGCAATTTGGAGCTATGCTCAAAAAGTTGTCAAACTGTGCATACCCTTTGACCCAGCAGTGTTTCTACTGGGCCTATATCCCAAAGAGATCTTAGAGGAGGGAAAGGGCCCCACATGTGCAAGAATGTTTGTGACAGCCCTTTTTGTAGTGGCTAGAAACTGGAAACTGATGGGATGCCCATCAATTGGAGAGTGGCTGAATAAATTATGGTATATGAATGTTATGGAATATTATTGCTCTGTAAGAAACAACCAGCAGGACGATTTCAGAGAGGCCTCGAGGGACTTGCATGAACTGATGCTGAGTGAAGCGAGCAGAACCAGGAGATCATCATACACAGCAACAACAGTATTACATGATGATCAATTCTGATGGACATGACTATCTGCAACAAAGAATTGTCTCAAACCAGTTCCAATTGTTCACTGAAGAAAACCATATATACCCAGAGAGAGGGATATGAAATATGGACCACAATGCAACATTATCATGATCTCTATTGACATTTGCTTGCATTGTGTTGCCTTTCTCTGATTCTTTTTTTTTTCTTTTAGATAGGATTTTTCTTGCATAACTTCTCAAGCATTTCAACATTATTAACATGTAGTGGACTTCCTGCCATCTAGGGGAGGGGAGGGGACTGGGGGTAAAATTTGTAATGGAAAGCTTTGTAAAGATCAATGCTGGTGAACTACCCATACATATGTTATACAAATAAAAAGCTTTCATAAAAAAAATGAACAAAATTGCAAAAAAGAGATCTGACTATAGATAGGCTTTATGGAGACAGAGAAAAGCAGACCTCAAAACTTGAGGACTATAAAGGCAAATCATCTCCAGATGAAGCCTGAAAGTGATATAATTTGGTCTCCATCTCAAAACTTTCCATTGGAAAAATTCAAAAAGTATCTTAAAAGAGAGTTAAAAGTGGAAAGGGGGGAAGAAAATGAGAACTCTGGAAAAGGAAACAGAAATTATCTGAAAAAAAATCACTATTAAAGAATAGTGTTGGTGAAATGGAAAAAGCATGTAACTCCTTACAAAATAATTTGATGAAATGGGAAGATATAACTCCTTACTAAATAGATTTAATGAAATGGAAAATAGATTTTCAACTAACTTGTGGAAAAATGGAATTTGTGAAACGGAAAAAAAAAACACAATGAAAAAAAAAAAAAAAAACTCGGGGCAGCTAGGTGGTGCAGTGGATAGAGCACCAGCCCTGAAGTCAGGGCCACCTGAGTTCAAATCTGGTCTCAGACACTTAACACTCCCTAGCTGTGTGACCTTGGGCAAGTCACTTAACCCCAACGGCCTCAGCAAAAAAATGAAAAATGAAAAATGAAAAAAACAACTCATTTAAAAAGTTCAACAGCCCAAATGCAAAAGAAAATTAAAAAAAAAAAACTAGCTGAAGAAAATAATTCCTTGTAAGGTTGGGTGGAGTCACCAAGATGAAAGACAATTCAGTCAGCCTCATTATCAATAATGCCCATTAAAAGACTAAACTTTGAAATGAGGACTATAGAAAAATGAGTAAATTTTTCTGCCCAAATCTTGGTTATTAAAAATATTTTCTCTTAAAATGATGATTATGCATGGCATCCACCTTTTGGCATAGAGGTCATTAGCAAGAGGGGTAGAATGAGACAGTTTTTAAGACATATGCAACAATAATTTGTTTTGATTAATTATATTTATTATTGTCTTGGGGAGGGAAGGGGAACTGGTCAGTAATAATATCAATAAAAATAAAAATTTTTTAAAATTAGCCACAGATTGCCTTAAATAACAACACCTTTCCCCCAATTCCCAGCTTATTACAAATATTTTTCAAAAAAAAGTTGCATGTAATTTTTGGAGAATATAACTACAGCTAAAACATGATATAAATAGCAGTTCCAACCCAAAATACTTTTGAATATATTAACTAAAGATTAGTCAAATTATCTTTTCCAAAAGAAGAAAAAGGATTCTGATTCAATTTACCAATAAAAGCACAGAAGGTCAGAATTGGAAAAAATATCTGAAGCCAGAGAGTAAACTTATTCCCTAAAAATATTCCTGTTTAAAATATCTCTATTTATATTTTACTTGACAAGAGTATATCCAAATTGTGCTTCAAGATCTCCAATGAAAAGGAAAATTACTGCCTCTTAAGGAAATCCACTACTTTGGGAGGCAGATAAATAGATAGACAGACAGATAGATGTGTGTATGTGCCTGTGTGTATATGTATATGTATATAAATATAAATACCTATAAACATGTGTATATAAATATCTACATACATGTATATATATACATACATACATATATATGTACATATGCTTCTATATAATTATCCACTAGTTTAAAACACTTGAGTCGAGCGAGAGAGCCTAGGTTCTATTCCTAATTAGCTGGACAATTTCAAACATTACTCAAATTTTCTGGTCCTCAGTTTTCTCATTTGAAAAATATGAAATTTAAAGTAAATGAACTCTTTGTTTCCCTACAACTGAAATGGTCTAAATTTCTGATATTTTTCCTGTTGAGAAATAAATAATCACAACAGAGCACAGAGGACAATAGAAAAACATGGAAAAGAATCTTACAGAAAGAAAAAGCACTTTCTACAATAATGGAAGCAAGGACTGTATCCTTGGAGAATGAATCCATGGAAATATTAGATTCACATAATTCAAGGGTCATTTCACTAAACCACTTCATGGATATGATCTCAATTATACCCAAAGTACTTTTGAATAAAAGGAATGGATGTTTGAATATAATACTAAGAACAATTTGCATTTATACATCATTTTATTTTCATCAGGTTAGTGAGATAAGCACCTTTTATACAGCACATGAAGGTTTCTGAGTGCAGCTCCTCCACCCTCTGAAACAGACCCCAATTGTTTATATCTTAGACAGTTGCCTAAATCTCAGAATTTAAGTGACTTGTCCAAGGGCATCCATCTCATAAAGTGTCTAAGATAGCTTTTGTACTCATCTTCTCAATTCTGTGTTAGCCCTGAATCCCCCATGCTATGCTGCCTTTTGAGTGTGTGTACACTAAAGTATATGTATATATATATATATATATATATATGTATATATATATATGTATATATAAAGTATACTAAAGTATATTCCATATCAATACTGTATTCTATACTATACTGTCTCCATTTTATGGAACAAGGAGCTGAGACTCAGGAAGGTTAAATGATGATCATAATCATAAAGCTGTCAGAAATGAACCAAGACTCGAGGTTTCTGACTCCCTAATGAATTCTCCAAAACAATTCATTAATTGAAGCCCACACTAAAATTTCAGACTCTTGATTCTAATCCTATGGATCTTTTCATTGCCAGATCCTATCCTGCCTCAATCCTCTAATGATATGAGAGGGGGGGGAGGAAAAGGAAGAATGAAAGGGAGAAGAGGGGAGACAGACAAAGAGAGAGAGAAAGAGAGAGAGAGAGAGAGAGAGAGAGAGAGAGAGAGAGAGAGAGAGATGCAGGGAGATGCAGGGAGATGCAGGGAGATGCAGGGAGATGCAGGGAGATGCCGGGAAGGAGAAAGGGAGAGAAGGAGGGAAGGAAGAAAAAGGGAGGGAGGGCGAAGGAAGAGGGAGAAACACAGAAAGAGACAGAGAGAGAGAGAGGAGAGATTCAGAGTCACACAAAAAAGGGGGGCACAGAAGGAAGAGAATCTACGAAATCAAATAAATACATTGAAATTTCTTCTTTTCCAATTAGTAAAAAAATATAATTGAATGAAAAGACAGAGGATATTTGGTGCTATGGATAGCCTTTTTCAAAATGACTAAGTGTACTTTAAGCTTGAACCAAATAAAGTAACTACTTATCATTTTCTTCTTTGATCAACTGAATATGAATAACTCTAACCAATGATGCAGTACATAAGATATTTTATTATTAAAGGTAAAATTAAAGGGCAGTTAATTGAGAAGGACTGGATAGACACCTACCCCCAATGCATCACTGAGCTATGTAGTTGATCCTGGTTTCTCAGAGACAATGCCAGCAAAGCACTGTCTTTGGCAGACCCTACCATGCTGGAAAGGCTTCAAGACACAGAAGCAGACTATGTCTACTTTCCAGCTTAGCTAAATACAGAGAAACTCATCACCAGAAGACTGGCCGGCTGGAAATGAATTTGGCTATATAATGCATAAAGCAAAGAAAAAATACAAAATTGTTCTCAGTTCTGTGTGACCCATCACTCCCATTTGGTTCTTCACTGACATTGGCAATGGAATGATAGAAAATGAGACAGAGTGATAAGATACAAACAATTCCATAGCTCATTAATAGATATTAAATTAGCATTTATACTCTAAATGTAAGATCCTTATCTACTGACTTAAATGGAATGCTACTTTAGAAACCAAATGATATCAATTTTGATGAAAGAGAATAGATGATAGATATAAAGACATAAATAATAGATATTAAGTAGTTGCTCTGTTGCTAATACCTTGCTAAGCACTTTACATATAAATACAAACAAGTCCCTACTCTTAAAAAGTTTACTTTCTATTGGGAAAAGGCAAAGCATAAAGGGTGGAGGTGAAGATGTGGGGTAGGACAAAAAACTCCTAAGGAAGAAATAGAGAAGGACCAGGGAGTGGGTCAACTGTGAGTGAAGTGATGATGGCTGGGAATCTTCATAAAATGTTGGTCCAGGCAATAGACCTATCAGTCATAAGAACTGGCCTCAGAGTAGAGGCTTTTCCATCGTAATAAGGCTCTTAGTGAGGAGGTAAAGCCCAGATAATGAGTAATTCTGGGTTTTGTTCTCATTATTAATGAAAAAAGGGAAGATAAAAGGAAATTCTATCAAAATAAAAGAATGGCTTATAGCTGGTTCATGAGGACTCAAATAAAAGTGATGGTATTTTCATAGGTCCAAGGATAATAAAATATATCATTATGTGGAATATTTGCTTTTCCCCATTACAGCATTTATGATAAGAATTTTCAAAATGACCACCATAAAAATAATTGTACATTATTCCATCAATTGTAAAAGGAGTTGGGGATTACTACATTTAACTTGATAAGAACAGCACATTTAAATTGACATATAAATAGATCCTTAGAAACTTTCAGTGCAAAAGTGGGAATCACAAAGGATGGAAAAATTATAATGGAAAGCATAGTTTGAGAGTAAAGAATGACAAATGGAAAAAGCTTGTAAACAACATGAAAGCCTCATGCCTATATATCAAGAACACTTTTCTGAAGTACTGAGAAGCATGAGATGTGAAAGTTCCAAATATGATCACAAAAATGAAACTGATTATATTTTAGATTGAATAACCCATTACAGATGTGGGAATAATATTCAAGTCAGCTACATGGATATAACAAGATTACTAAATTCTTAGACCAAAAGCAGAATTAATATGCTAGAAGAAAAAAAATAAGAAAGAGTGTTATTAAAACAATGCCAAGTTGACTTTTCTAATTAAGATATTAATACTAAAAAAATGGGAAATGAATGTAGAAAAGGACATCAACAATGATCATAAAAGTTTCACACATAGGTTTAATCATTGAAAACTACTGGACAAATGGGAATAACAGCCTCAGTCAGCAAATACTTCATTTCCTTTCCAACTGGAGAAATGTGACAACCAATAGTATCATCAGTTTATGACAAAATAAAATTTTAAAAAACTCTGACTAAAACTATATAGGGAAGGGTGGTGGAGATTGTTAGTAGTATTACCTCATAAACCAGGAAGAAATAATTAGCAAATTCCATAACATGACAAAAACATTTTTGTTAGTAAAATATCTGTATATTATTTTAACTTGTGTTTATATTCTAGTTAAGGAATTAAAATAGTTCAGAGAACAATGCTTAAGCTAGACAACAGTTAGTGACCTGTTCACTAACTGTTAGTTAGCCCTCCCTCCCTGACACAGAAGATTCAGAGCTAAAAACAGCTTCACAGTTTAGATAAACCTGAACACTTTTTCCTGCCCTAAAATATTTTCTTCCCACAATCATTTTCCCTTGTTTCTGGGTCCTACTCTAATTTTAGGAGATAAAATATTGACAAAATTGTCTGCATCAGAAAGTGGTAGATTCTCATTTTGGGGAGAATTTCAAGAAGTGGAAAGATGACCACTTGTCAGATTTGTTAAACTGAGAATTCTATTCGTGTATGAGTTGGAATAAATGGTTATGGAGTTTTAGTCCAGCAGTCGAGTTCTATGATTATTTACATTTGTGAAAATATTAAGATAAATTATCTTACATATATAGATAAAGACATTTCTGTGTTCGTTTTTTTACTCAGCCCTCATTTTATGAGAGTTTTCTCTTTCAAGTTTTTTTCCCTCCAAACTAATAGAAATAGTCACTCAGTATATAATCTCAAAGCTTTAAACTGCAAATGTAAATTATAAATCCTTTACTCTTCCCTACCAGTCCTCCTCTGTCTCCCCTATGTTTCAATTATAATGGATGTTGGGTTCAAATACCTTCCCTGAGGCAAATAAAGGAAGTAAGATTCTACTGAGCTACAGAGGGAAAATCCAATTTAAAGACAGCTTGGTGTGGAATCTAAAAGTGATTGCAAGGGCATTTAAGGATGAAATTGGAAGGAGAAAGAAGAGCTGACTATAAATGGAAAAATTCTGTTGTTTTTTTTTTAAATAAAACAAAATATTTTCACCATAAGATGGTGAAGCTACTCCATTTTGATTCTAATATTATGGTTCTGGACCTGCTTCTTGAGGAACCAGAAATGGTGCTGAGAAAAATAGACTATGGTAAGAAAATAAATTCACTGGATTATGCCAAATGTTCATGAATGATGGGGCAACCAGGTTGTATGAAGCAGCTAGGTAGTACAGTGAAAAGAACTTTGGGAATGTCAGGAGGACATCTCCCTGGGTTCAAATCTGGCTTCAGATGCTTATTAATTGTGTGACCATGGAGAGGTCACTTTATTGTTTTGCCTCATTTCTAGAATTAGGGATGGAAATGGCAGACCACTCCAACATATTTGACAAAAAGAAAAATCAACAACCCAAATGGAGTCACAAAGTGTCATACACATAACTGAAATGACTCAACAATAACAACAACACAGAAGAAAGAATTGGAGCATACTAAAGATATGTAAAATTTTTCAGACCTTAGATTTACCAAAAACAAAAAGTTTAAAATGTACCAAGGAATGATTAATAACTACTCATGGATCACATGGGAATAAGTAGACTTTTAAAATCAATATTTCACATTAGACTATATTGTTTCAATCATTCAAGTAGCTAATTTACACATATAGATAATGCAAGATCTCCCTGTGCTTATTTTTTAACAATTTAAAAAGCATTTGATTCTCACAGAATTAAACACAAATACTTTCCTCCAGCAACATGTGTCAAAAATATACATGATACTCTAAAAGATGTAACAAGAGATAATACTTTGATGACTCTCTGATTATAAATATCAAGCAAGGAATAAAAAAGTAGATATATGTTTACTGAAAATATTCACCATTATCATGTAAGGGATTCGTTATAAAGCACAAAGAGAAAAAATTTTCCTGGTAAAGCACTAAGGATCAGAAGTGTCAAACATGTCACTCATAGGTCAAATTGCAGCCTACAACACTCCCAAGTCCTGGCCATTCAGATTAAAATGTGGTTGTGTGAGGTACTAAGTAACTGGGTTGGCAGAGAAAAGCTGAAGTACTGATTACTTCTTTCAGGCAAGCAGGGAAAGACACTGATGGGCATCAGTTCAACTTTATAATCCCACCCTTTGTGGAAGTTCTATGTAGTCTCATATTATAGTGGCTAGTCAGAAATCTAAGTTATGTCAAACCCCTAAGCTTAAATTTCCCCTATAAATCTGTTCAAGGGTCACACCATCTTTGCTGAACTCCTTTTGGGTTAAGCCCACCAAGGCATCTTGCTTTATGATGTCTTTCTTCTCACATGCTTCATAGTGTGTTTTTGCTTTTTATAGCTAATTCTTTTAGGGTGCTAAATTCCCACCTCATGGATTATTTCCTTTTTTCTGGTTAATTCTGAGTACCACCACGGAGCTTGTCTTTTCCATTGATAACTGTTAAAACTACTTTTCTATCTAAATGTTTTTTCCCAAAATTTTATTTATTTACTATTTCTTGTGTCTATTGAATATCTCTCTCTCTCTCTCTCTCTCTCTCTCTCTCTCTCTCTCTCTCTCTCTCTCTCTCTCTCTCTCTTTCTGTATCCTCTTTTCTCAAATAAATCTACCTTTTGCCAAAAAGAATGGTCATTATGAATTCTTGATATAACTGAACCTCAAAATTTGGTGCCTGAACATCAATCTCATCATTTGGTGCTGAACCCCAAACATATTAATTAGGAAATAAATTTCAAAAAGAGGACATAAATAATGTCAATATGTAGTTTCCTAATTCAATATGTAGCCATGGGAATTCTGATGTATCATACAGTGACCCCCTTTTCTATACAAGTTTGAACTACTGTGGATATTCCTGTTACTGATATTGTTATCCTTTAAGACCCAAACCACTGAAAATCCTACAAAATGAGATTGTGATCACATACGCCCACACAAAAAAAAAGTTTACTTGAATATTCACTTTGGAAAAATCAAGTAAATGAAGGATTTCTATTGGTCAAGCTATGACAGGCAGTTGAATGCACTACCTATAGAGTTCATCTTTCAGTACATATATCTTGGCTAGACATTGCCTGTGGACAATAATATGGCCCCATTATTGAAGACAAAAAAGAGAGTTATATTAGCTTAGGGAAATTATACTTTCTTTAATAGTCTCAAGCATTTCTCTTTAAAAAAAGGCCAATGTTTAATAAATATTAACACATCACACACTTAAGAGATATTATATACCTCTGAGTTATAAAATACTATGATTTTTTTTAAAAAATGAAGTTAAGAATCATCCAAAATTCAATGAAGAATAGAATATGAGACAAATTACAAATAAGTAAAAATGCAGGGGAAATAGAATAAATAATATCAACAGAGAAATACATGATGGGGAAAGGGAAATGACAAACTGCATAGAGTAAGGAAAACTGATAGGTATCTTAAATTATCTACTGGCATCCATGCAAAGTGACTAGAAAACAAGGGAAGCTCCTAAAATACTGTATTGGCCTGCTAAACTAAATTTATGGGAGGATATAAATGAAAATCACACAGGATGAGTAGGTATGAATGTGTTGTGATGTGCATTATTGTACAGAATACTCAATTTGATGGCATCATGGACCCATTAAATTATAATTTTACAGAATAGTTGAAATCCATGACAGTTATTTGTTGGAAATAGGGAATATGGAAGCAAGGGTGATTAATCTTTTCCCAATCTACCATAATGTCATTATCAGTTTCCCAAGCTATATTTGTGAATCTCTAGAACATTCAGTGATTTCTGCAAACATTATCATTTCATAAAATGAAAATGTGGCAGCAAAACAAACTTAGAAAATTTAAAATAAGAAGGGCAAAATGCTTTTGGGAAATTCTGTTCAAATGTATAATTATAAACTCAAAGAACTTAAGCTTTGGGATTTAAGCAAAAGATGCTATATCAAGAAAACAACACTACACATTTGAAATTAACTGTGACCTATATTCAGTAAACTTTTCTGAAAAAAAATACAAAGCTAAATATGAAATCTAAATATTGATTGACAAGGTAGTCTTATTAAAATACATATAGCCCAATAATCAAATTTTCAAAAGCAGGTAATGGGGAATACATTTCAAAATAAAATAAGGGGCAGGAAACCAACCAAAACAAGAGAATAAAATTCCTAACAATCTATTTAAAGAGTCCATTAAGTGAGGCTGATTTTCTCTGAATCTTGATAATGGAGATACATATGAGTTCCACATGAATACTAAATGATTATGAACAATGCTTTTAGACAATGAGTATTAAGCAAATTAAGCCTGTGGAAAATAGATAAGGAACCTTTTTGCAAAACCAAAACACAGGGACTGAATATACATATGAGAGGGAGGCTATAGTTGAATGAAGATTTGAAAAACAAAACAGTACTATGAATAGGTACATCCATGCATAAAATCTTTGTCAAGAAAAATTGGCTGATTAATGCTGTTCTCAGATTGTGATAATACAAAAGGGGATTTGTGGACAAATTTCACCAAAGCTTCCTGGATAACAAACTGAGAATGAGCAAAGGTTATACCATCACTCAAAAAGCAATGATGCTCATGGCAATGTTTTGTATGTATATAGCACCTCTGGAAGCTCAGAGCATTTTGAAAAGACTTATCCTTTCAGACCCAATAAACTGAGATATGAGAACAGGGTGAGAGAAAATTCGGGTCAGAGAAATGACCTGTTATTGTGAGTTGGTGAGGAAACACAGGAAAGTTACATCATTTGGAGGCAGCATGATATATAAACACATGCACACACGTATGTACATACATTAAAAAGAACATTTTGGAATCCTAGTAGCCCAGCCAATAAACAATTCCCAAATAATCTGAGATTATGGGCATCCTATGACAGAAATATGAGCAGATTGCATTAGAGCAAGTGGCTCTATTATTTCTTCCACTGGGCCTGTGACATTGGTGGAGACAGTGAATGATCATGCATTTGGGAACTCTATCCTTAAAACTACTGAGTTAGGACTGTGGAAGACTATCTAATACTAAGAATCTGCAAGCCAATAGTTTATGCTATAATTTTTTCTGATTTTTTTCTGAATGTTTTAAAATCCTTTCCCTGAATAGAAATAGTTAAATGTGTCTGTCTGCTTGTGTGGAAGATATCATTATGCACCATCACATGACTAAAATTCAATGAAATTGAGCTTTTTCAAAGAGAAGAAAGAGTTCTCCAGGAATACTGGACTCAGCACTATTCTGATTGGTTACTTCCCTTCTAATCCCAAACTGTAGATTAATGAGACACATGCAACACACACACACACACACACACACACACACACACACACACACAGAATTGGGGTATAGAAGAGTGTATATTCTTTGATACCCATCAACAGTTTGACACAACCCACAATCTTCCTTTGGTGTTTAATGCTTCCTTTGGAAGAGTATGATACGTTCCAGAATTAACTTTTTTGGGGAATAAATTCAGATTTGTGGCTAGCAGAACTATTCAATGGTTAAATTATAATTCCTGAATCCTTATGAATTTATAAGGTTCAGAGGAAGATTGGATTTACAGCTTAAAAATGAAATGGGAAGTATAAAATATGTTATAAACAAAACAACTTCCCAAAATAGCTATAAAAGTCATTTTGGGAGTGTGTATATGTGTGTGTATGTGTATTTTAGGACCCTGTTGCTCCAACTCATCTAATATTTGTCCTAAAGCTACTAGAGCAAGTGCCTCTATTTGAAATAGAAGAATTCAGTACAATTCAATAAACACTAAAGCACCTACTTTGCACTATATTTGGTCCAGTAGATCTAAATAACATTTATATGTCAAGCTGTATGGACACAGAATGACTACTGTGTATCTCAATTTCTTTCCACATATGGAAATATTAGCAGAAGTGCTAACAAGCCAAGGAAGAAAGATGACAATGTGGAAATATGCCCTTGATGATTGTTGAGCCTCAGCAAACAGCTTTTTTGTGAAGGCGACATCTGGGACTCCGGCTGCTCTACTTAAAATCTTCACATTTAGTTTGCTTAAATCAAGTTGGAATTTGAAACAAAATATTCATTTCAAAAAAAAAAGAGCCTTAGTGAATTTCCAAAGGTAGACTGCTCCAATCCAATTTCACTTTTAACTGAGAGTTTTCACAAAAAGAAAAAAATAGAGTTGAATTGATTAATTTGGACTATACATTGCTTCTCCTATCCTTATGAAAGCATACCACTGTGCATGAAATTCTTTTATTCCTTTGGAATTTTGCATTATGTTTCAAACAGTTTATGGTAAAAAAAAAAAAAAGAGAGAATATTATCTGAAGAGTAACATTTTTTATAGCCCAATGGGCCTAGTTCCAAATTGTTCTCTAGAATGGTTGGATCAATTCACTCTTCCACCACTAATTCATTAATGAACCAACTTTTTCTTCTTTCCTTCAAGCATTTTTCATTTTTGATATGCATGAAGTTAGTTTTATTTGTATTTCTCCTTATAGTGACTTAGAACATTTGATTTCTTCTTTTGAAAACTCCCTCTATATAGCTTTTGAATGCCTTTCAATTGTGGAATGGCTCTTGGTTTTTATAAATTTAATTCAGTTCAATCTTCAGTATATATTTGAAAAATGAGGTTTTTTTATTAGAGAAATTAAAAAAAATTATATTACTTCATTGCCTTTTAGTACCTTTTAGAATAATGTAGTTTCCCTAATTATTGCTTTTAATTAGATCTATTTTTGCTTTTGTTTTGTCTGGGATTATAGCTGCCTGTCCTTTTTGCCCTTAGCCAAAATTTATTAGATTCTGCTCTCTGTGCATCTTTCTTTTTCAAGTCTATCACTTGTAAACAGCATATTACTGGATTCTGATTTCTAATCCATTCTGCTATGTGCTTCCATTTTATGGGTGAGCTCATTCCATTCATAACCTCAGTTTTTATCCCTCTGTCTCATTTTCTTTTGTTTTTTTTTTCTTTTCACCCTTTTAAAAATAATTTCTATCTCTCTTTAGAAGTTTGTGTTGTTTCTAGCTACTGCCTCCCTTAATCCAACTGTCTTTTTATCACCATGCCCCTTTCTCTTACCTCCTTCTATTTCTCTAGAAGGTAAGTTACATTTCTATATACAAATGAGTTTGTAGATATAGTCTACTCTCTGGAAACCAGTCCTGATGAGAGTGAAATTCAACTATTTCTCATCATTCCCACTTCTTTTTTCCCTCTATTGTAAAAATGCTTTGTTGCATAACTATTTTTATCCATTCTACCTCTGCTTTCCTGTTTCTCTCAAGGCAGCCATCTTTCTTACCCTTTCATTTCTTTTGGAAATCTTTTCAACATAATCCATTCACAGCCATGCTTCTCTGTCTATATAAACTCCTAACTTCTCTAATAATAACATTCTTAGAAATTATATGTATTATTTTCTCATATAGGAATGCAAACAGTTTAACTTTGAGTCCTTTACAATTATTCTTTCATATTTATCTCTTTATGCTTTTCTTGTGTGTTGTACCGAATATCAAATTTTTTATTCAGCTTTGATTTTTTCCCCAGGAATACTTGAAAGTCCTCTGTTTCATTAAATACCCATTTTCCCCCTGAAATACTACACTGATTCTTGTTTGTCAGCCTAGCTCTTTTGTCCTCCAGATATCATATTCCAAGTCCTTTGCTCTTTTAACATGGAAAACACTAAATTCTGTGTGATTCTAACTATAGCTCCACAATATATGAATGGTTTCTTTCTGGCCTCTTGAAGAAATTTTTTTTCTTTCACCTAGGAGCTCTGGGATTTGGCTATATTACACCTGGGAGATTTCATTTTTATCTCTTTCAGGAAGTGATCAAGATATCCTTTCAATTTCTATTTTATCCTTTGTGTGTAAGATATCAGGACAGTCTTGAAAGATAATGTTTAGGCTGTTAATTTGATCATAGTTTTCAAATAGCATAATAATTATTTATCTCTTCTCAATCTATTTTCCAGCTCATTTTCCTATTTTCTACTATCTTTCATGCTTTTGACTTCACTTTATTATTTCTTGACATCTTATATTTGTCTGACGTTTTATATTTGTCTGATTTTGGTTTTTAAGGAACTATTTTCTTCAGGAAATTTTTGCACTTCCTTTTCCATTTGGTTGATTTTGCTTTTTAAGATCTTTTTAGTTGTGTGATTTTACTATTTGGCCTATCTTGTTTTAAAGTGATGGGTTTTTTTAAATAATTTGTAGGTCTTTTATTAAGTTGTCATTTCTATTTTCATAATTGGTTTATATCACTCCTTTCTTTTCTCAAATTTCCCTCTACCACTCATCTCTTTCTTTAATGCTTCTAGGAATTCTTGTTGCTTTGCAGTCAAATTAGCATTTTAAGGCTTTTTTTGGAAGTTCTTTTCTAATTGATGCCTTCTTCTGAATTTATCTCATGGTCTTTCTTATCACCATAGGGTTTATGGTGAAAATCTTTTGTTGTTGTTTGCTCATTTTATCCAGTCTACGTTTAATTTTTCTTTGAACTTTAGGTTAAAGTTTGATTCTCTTCACCTTGGAGTAGGAGGTATTTTTGGACTTTTTCATGATGCTGTTTTCAGAACTACTTCTGGGGGTCTTTTGGTGCTTTCAAAATAATATGACTGGGAAGAAGTATGTTCTCTCCTGATCTGCCCTCAGAGTCCCTGGTCTCCTGCAGCCAGAAGCATTAGCTTTCCTCTTTGCTTTGGAACTGTCTCCAGGGCCCCTGCTCCCTTGTGACTCTTTGCGACCAGTGCTCCTTTCCACCCTGGAACTTCCAACACAAAACAGTATGCAAGCAATAGAATTGATAATAAGTTTATAATTTATAATAAGCTTTACTCAGTAATAGAAAAGGTTTTCTTGCAATTTCCTTCTGACTAGCTATCTCTTTATCTTCTCTGGCTGAGAGTTCCCAAAGCTGCTGCTGCTGCTGCAGTAACTATCACATCCACATACTCTGGACAGGCCTCCAAACTCTGTCACAGATTTTTCCTGCTGACCTTTTAAGTCATCTTAGGCTAGGAAAAATGTTTGTTGGCTCTGCCATTCCAAAATTTGATTTCAAGTTGTTTGGGGGGGGGGGCCCTAATGCTGGAAGAGTTCAATTTGTGTGGCTACCTCTAAGCCACCATTTCTGCTCTGCCCCAGCTGCCTTATAGTGTCTTTTGAATGCAAGACAAATACATTTTTATTAAAGCTTCTTATTTTTCAAAACATATGTATGGACAATTCTTTAACATTATCCCTTACAAAACTTTTATTCCAATTTCCCCTCCCTTCCTCCACCCTCTCCCCTAGATGGCAAGTAGTCCAATACATGTTAAACATGGTAGAAATATATGTTAAATTCAATATATACATACAAATTTATACAATTATTGTTCTGCACAAGAAAAATCAAATCAGACCAGTAAAAAAAGAAAAAGAAAATGCAAACAAGCAACAACAAAAAGAGTGAAAATGCTATTTTGTGGTTCATACTCAGATCCCACAGGCCAGTGAGGTCTCCTAGAGAGGAAGTCTTTGATAAGTTTTTGAAAGCATGAGAGAAACTGGAAGAAAAAAAACAAGATTACCAGGAGAGAGAAGAGGACAAAATAGTGAAATGGGAATGACTGGTCCTAAAGATATTTTCATATCTCATAGTTTTGCCTAAGAACAATTCTGTCTGAAATTAACAGCACTATTCTTGTCCTACAACACATCAGTTAGCTCCATTGAGCTATTCTAATGAACCAGTAACCTGAGAAGCATTGTGCTACATGGAATGAAGAAGGGGCCTCAGAGCTAGAAAGACTTA
This sequence comes from Myrmecobius fasciatus, assembly GCA_023553655.1. Taxonomy (NCBI): domain Eukaryota; kingdom Metazoa; phylum Chordata; class Mammalia; order Dasyuromorphia; family Myrmecobiidae; genus Myrmecobius; species Myrmecobius fasciatus. Next base: position 15,680 of record JAJPUD010023779.1, read on the forward strand.
GGTTGAAGCTCCTCAATGAATTTTTGTGATGTATGAAAATATGAAAATGTTGCTATATTGAAGAATGAGAAACTATCTTTCTGGACACCAGATAACCCCAAACTCATGCAATAAGATGTAAAAGAAAAAAAAATCATTTGATTGTGCTATTGTCATAATGGACCAGTTTGATTGTTCAATTGACACAATGGACTAAATCATTCCTCAGAAGTCAAAAATTCATTTCTTGATGAAAATAGCACTGATGGTAAAATAGGATTGAAAAAATGAATTGGTATATTCTGCCAGATACTCCAAAGTCACCCAAATGATATAGAGGATCATACATCTAGAACTGAAAATGACCTTAAAAATCATCTTATCTATTTAACACCAACCAATCCCCTTCCCCTCTTCCCCAACACACACAAACTCTCTCTCTCTCTCTCTCTCTCTCTCTCTCTCTCTCTCTCTCTCTCTCTCTCTCTCTCTCTCTCTCTCTCTTCTCTCTCTCTCTTCTCTCTCTCCCTCCCTCTCAAAATTAGGAAACTTACCCCGGAAAGTAGAATGATTTGCCCCTAGGTCACAAAGCTGGTAAAGTAGCAGGGGTAGGATTTGAGCTCAAGTCTTATAATTCCAAACCAGATGCTATTTAGTATATTATACATACAGGAATCTCCCAAAAAAGGTTTGGTATCATAAAGAACAAATAGGTAGTATTATGCCAATACCACATAAAAATGTCCTTGTTAATTCCAATTAAATCCAGAATACTTCTTTCTAAAATAAAAACACAAGACAGCAGATACTCCATTTTAGCAAAATAAAACTTCTAATAGGGTCTGTGGTGCCAATATCCCTCACCATCATTTTTTATCCTCTCACATATAGCATTTGAAATCAGTTCTTTTCTGAGTTCACATATAGGATTACATAAATTGCTGTGTTGGCTTAACATGTACCTCTAAAAGAGAGGTTAGAGAATTCACTAGGTTGGTGTTCAAGATTGGAGTGGGAAAATGGGATTAATAATGAATTACAAAAGTTCCCCAAAGGGGAAAAGATACAGGAAGGTCTTCATCATGAGATTTGCCATTTAAATAAAACAAAATATTGATTGAAGTTTTAATATGAAAAGAAAAAAAAAGTAGCCACACCAAAGACCTGTCTAAAATGAGTAGGAAAGTATAAAAGACCTTTACAAATTACTAATGCAATTATACTAAAAAAATAAATTTCAATGTTCCTATATTCATACTTCTGACTGCCAGGAATTAACAAATAAGATTTCCTCTACCTGGTTGGGAATCCTCTGCCTTAGAAATTTTTGGTATTTTTCTTCACCTTTGTCTCCACTCACCTTAAATTCTGCTGAGAACTACTTTGATCATTGCTCTGCCTCTTCTCTGCCTTTTCTTTTTTTGTTGTTGTTTCTTTCATCCTCCCTCCTTTTGTTTCTGTTTCTCTCACATATTTCTCCCTTCTTCACTAGACAATAATTCCAAGAATGATCAGCTACTTTCATCAGGAATATTCTTTATGAATAATCCCAGACTTTTCCCAAACCAAACCAAGACTTTATATGTTTCATGAGAATTTCTGATTTGGAAAAGGCCAATAAGAAGTTTATCTGTACAAATTTCTAAACTGGGCATCTATTACTAAAGAAATCTTACTAACAGCAAGAACCCCAGCCTAGGAAAATCTCTTCACCAGTCTTCTATCCAGATACGTGATTAATATAGCTCTTCAATTGTAGTTTGAAAAAATCAGAATGAAGTTCTAATAACTGGTTTAATTTATATTAAGATATAATGATAGCATAGCCATTCAAGAAATAAAATGAGATATTCTGATTTAAAATGGCTTATATGAAGAATTAAGAATTGTCTGGCACAAAACCTCATAACATAATGTTCTTAAAGGTGGGGAATTGGAGCAAATAAATATAAGGGAAAGTACAAAAGAAAGGAAGGAAAGCCTGAAGGAAGGAATATATACTTATATATTATAAAATACTTATTAGATTATTTGTTAAATTATCTGAAGGTAATTAAAAAGAGTAAGACAATGAATAACAGCCTATCTGGTTGTAGTCAGGTTATTTGGATAACTTTCCACATAGTAAACACATAGGACCTTTTAATGTTGGTGACAATGGCAGTAAAAACAATAATAACAATTGCTGACATTTGTATAGAGCTTGAAAGTTGGCAAAGCACTTTATCCATCTCATTTCATCACCACAAACAGCCCTGTAACTGTTATTGTTTTATCCATTTTTACAAAAAAGGAACGCAAGTCTCAGAGAAATTAAATGACTTGCCCAGAATATTCAGCTACTAAGTGTCTTAGGCAGGATTCCAGTCCAGTTCTTCCTGACTCCAGGTCCAGCACTGTACATTATTTCATGCTGCCTAGATTCATGGGATTCAAGTTAAGTGCCCAGATTTTACCAACCCATAAAAATGTTTGCCATTCAAGCCCCACAATGAGATGCATGGGAAATTTTAAAAAAAGTATTCAGATTAAGCATTTGCTTGGCATGAGTCAGTACTCAATTACAGCAGATGGATAAATAGCCATTTGAAATGTTTGGGTAGTTATATTCTGAGTATGAAAAGGGTGCAATGGCATACAGATAATGAAGATAAACAAATTCACAGATCTGAGCAAGGCAGCGTCTTCTCCAAAAGTCCAAGTTTTGTCTACATAACTATCATTATTTCTAGATCACTTGGAAACTTTTTCTGTTTTCAAAATATTTAGCTAATACAAAAATCTCTGTAGATCTTCTAGCCCACACATTTATATTCCCAATCTCCAAGTAAAAAACAGAACAAAAGACAACCTAAACTGAAATTAATAGGGGAAAGTGTTGCTTTTAACAAAAATAACATAATTAAATTAATTCACAGTAGAAATAAGTGTAGATATCTCACTTATCATCATTTATAAAATCATCGGCACATGAATAATGGAGAGTAATCTCACTGTTCTTCATCAGATCTTATATCACATGGGAAGACCATTGGTCTCTATAACATCAAGACAGTCTATAGAAAAGTGGAACAACACAGTTCTTTAATATAATATAGGTGGAATTAGGAGGGTGAGTTAGGTGGTACAGTGGATAAAGTGCCTGGTGTAGTTAGAAAGACTTATCTTACTGATAATCTGGTCTCAAACACTGACTAGTATAAATCCTGAGCAAGTCACTTAACCCTATTTGTCTCAATTTTCTCATCTGTAAAATGAGCTTGAAAAGGAAATAGCAAGCCAATCCACTATCTTTTCAAGAAAACCCCAAAGCCATAAAGAGGCTGACACAACTAAACAGCAACAGCAAAGGATGCTGGAGAATTGGGTTTTGAATTCAGGAGATTACTTTAACTAAGTTAAAATGATGTGTGTAGAATATAGTCTTTAGCATACTAAATAAAATACTGAGAGTGGGGGGTGTTAAACAACAAAAAACCCTGTATTTTAACTCATTCTGAGATTTGTAAGGTTTGTCTGTGCTAAATGACAGCAGACATAACACTTATTTACAGCTTATCCATCCCTCCTTCTCCTTAATTAGAAACTTCCTTGCTATCTTCCAGCCTGAAACATCAAAGATGGAAAAAAACAATAAAATACACCTGAACAAGAACCTAAATCCTATTTATGTTTTGTAAGCACTGAAATAGATACATATCAACTCCCCATTAAAATGTAAGCTCCTTGCGAATATAATAAAGATGGCAATACTACCTAAACTAATCTATCTATTTAGTGCTATACCAATCAAACTCCCAAGAGATTATTTAACTGACCTAGAAAAAATAACAACAAAATTCATCTGGAAAAACAAAAGGTCAAGAATTTCAAGGGAATTAATGAAAAAAA
>JAJPUD010023780.1:0-19548 GCA_023553655.1 Myrmecobius fasciatus
ATAGGTTTTCTTTGCCTCTACATGTGATGTAATTTCCCTTATTTTACCTCCTTTTCCTCTTCCAGTGTTATACCTTTTCTACCTCTAATTTCTTTTTCAGATTTTCATATCATAATAATAATAAAATCACAGTAATCATATCATAATAATCATAATGTAATAATAAAACCATAAAATCAACCCTCATTCTGTAAGTATCCATAACATAAATATTGTTCTCAAGAGTTTTTTTTTTCCCTTGTTACCTTTTTATGTTTCCCTTGTGTTCTGTGTTTGTAGATCAAATTTTTTGTTCAGTTCTGGTCTTTTTATTAGAAATAGGTGAAATTCTCCTATATCATTGCATGACCATCTTTTTCCCTGGAAGATAATGCTCATTCTAGCTGAGTAATTTATTCTTGGCTGTAATCCGAATTCCTTTGCCCTTTGGAATATCTGATTCCAGGCCATTCGATCCTTCATAGTAGAAGCTGCTAAGTCCTGTGTGATCCTAATTGTGGCTCTGCAATATTTAAATTGTTTCTTTATGGCTTCTCATAATATCTTTTCCTTGGTATGATAGTTCTGGAATTTAGCCATGATATTCCTGGGGGATTTAATTTTTGGGTTTATTTTAGGAGGTGATTGGTGGATTGTTTCAATAAGTCTTTTGCCTTCTGGGTCTAAAATATCAGGGCAGTTTTCTTTTATGATTTCCTGGAAGATAGTGTCTAGGTTCTTTTTTTTTCATCATGGCTTTCAGGAAGCCCTATAATCCTTAGATTGTCTCTCCTAGATCTATTTTCCAGTTCAGTTGTTTTTCCTAGGAGATATTTCATGTTTCTTTTCTATCTTTTCATTTTTTTGTTTTTGTTTGACTGATTCTTGAAGTCTTGATTAGTCATTCATTTCCAATTGTTCAATTCTAATTTTTAATGTCTTATTTTCTTCAGTTAATGTTTTTAGTTCCTTTTGCAATTGACCAATTACATTTTTTTGTTCATTGCATTCTTTTTCCATTTTTTCCATTTTTTCTATTTAATTTTCAGTGATCTCATTTCATTTCCCCATGTTTCTTCTAACTCTCTTTTAATATTCTTTATGAAATCTTCAAAGAAAGCCTTGTGGCATGGAGTCCAGTTTATGTCTCTCTTTGGGGCTTTTTCTGGAGTTACTTTACCTTTAGGGGCCTCAGGATTTGAGGTCTGTTATTCCCTCTCTCCATAAAAGCTGTCTATGATAAGAGCTCTTTTTGGTTTTTTATTCATTTTTTTAAAGGTCTGTTTATGGCAAAGGTGGGACAGCTGCTTTTATTTGCCTTGAGGCAGTTCTACTGATTGAGTTATTTCAGGTGCTGGGTAGTTCTGCTGATTGGATTATTTCAGGTGGTGATCAGTTGTGCTGATTGATTGATCACCCTACAGTCCTGTGTAATGGCAGCTAGGTTGGACTCTCATCAGGGGTTCAGTGGTTCACAATCTACCCCCCACAAAAGGCAGATCCTCCAAACCACCTGCCCACAATCAGAACAGATTGGCCCAAGAGGCCCCCAGAAGACTCCCAGGTATGTGAAAAGCACAACGCTCCCACTCCTGTTCCGACTCCTCTTCCGACTTCCGTTCTAGCTCCCTGCTCCAGCTCCCTGCTCCGGTCTCTTTGTGCTGCAGTCTGCGTTCAGCAGACCACCCCTCTGCCCAATTAAAACAGATCTGTTTTATAGTTCTTCCGGAGTATCTTCTTCTAGAATTGTGTTGTTCTCCAGATATTGTGGATTTTTTTTACTTCAAAATCAGTCTAGAGGCTTCATATGTTGTTGGTTTGAGGGAAGGTTAGAGGAGGTTACAGAGACTCCTGTTTGATCTCTGCCATCTTGGCTCCACCCCCAGAAGAGTACCAAATGGTTTTGATGACCATTGCTTTATGATATAGTTTTATGTCCGGTAAATCTAAGACATTTTCATTGGCATTTTTCCATTATTTCCCTTGACATTCTTGACCTTTTCTTCTTTCAAATGAACTTTGTTATTTTTTCAAGCTTTAAAATAATTTCTTGGTAGTTTTGTATGACAGTGAATAAGTATATTAATTTAGGTGGTGTTGTCATCTTCATTATATTAGTTGGCCCTGCCATGAGTACTTGATGTTCTTCCAGTTGATTAGATGTGACTTTATTTGTGTGGAAAGTATTGCGTTCACAAAGTTCCTGACTTTGTCTTGGCAGATAGATTCCCAAATATTTTATATTATCTACAGTTATTTTAAATGGAATTTGTCTTTGTATCTCTTGTTGCTGGACTTTGTCAGTAACATATAGAAATGTATGTGGATTTATTTTTTATCTTGCAACTTTGCTAAAGTTGTTGTTTCTAGTAGTTTTTTAGTTCATTTTCTAAAATTCTCTAAGTATACCATCATGCCATCTGCAAAGAATGCTAATTTGGTTTCCTCATTACTTCTCCAATTCCTTTAATCTCGTTTACTTGTCTTATTGTCAAAGTTAGCATTTCTAATACAGTATTGAATAGTAATGGTGATAGTGGGCAACCTTGTTTCATCCGTGATCTTTTTGGGAATGGTTCTAGTTTATCCTCATTATATACGATGCTTGGTGATAGTTTTAAATAGATGCTACTGATCATTTTAAAGAAAACTGCTTTTATTCTTATACTCTCTAGTGTTTTAATAGTTATGGTTGTTGGATTTTATCAAATGCTTTTTCTGGATCTATTAAGAAAATTATATGATTTCTGTTAGTTTTGTTACTGATATAGCCAATTATGTTAATAGTTTTCCTAATATTGAACCAGCTTTGCATTCCAACTCAGGTCTTTCTTAACTCTACAGCCTGAAGTCAGGAATACCTGGTTCAATTCTAGTCTCATAAATGTTCTGCCTCTGTCATGCTGAACAAGTCCTTTAATATATAGTGGGGAACCCTGGGTGAGGTTCACACATAATAGTAAGTTGTTTGTGTGGTCTTGCATGCACAGGATCTTATAATTAGCACATGCTTAATGTGCTATATAGTTATGTAAGTGTATTAGGGTATATAAGGCTGAGAAAATTTTGAGTAAACAGCCTGTTTGACCATCTTCATGAGCTCTGCCCCTTCACTCCTCATCCATGATCAGGACTCAGGCTGGCAGTGAAATTGCTTAGTGAACAGGACTGGCCATTTGGCATTAAATGGGACCCTGGAATTCAGGGCACACAGCATTCTGACTAAGAACAGTGCGAGTTGGAGGAGAACTCCTGGTGACCTAGGAACAGGATAAGTTTAAAAAAAACAAATAACAAGCACATGGGAAGATCCAGTAAAGGCTAATCTAATCAGTTTTGGTTTTCAGCCAAAATGGGACAAGTGCTAACAAAAAAGCCTCCTTTCTCAAGGGGAGTATGAAGAATACTTAGTTAGGCTAATAAAGGAGCAAGATTTTTTTAGTGACTCAGAAGCAGATCACTGAGTTTTTGGATGTTGTGGAGTGAACATCTGTGTGGCTCCTGAGAAGAAGAAGTTGAAGCCAGAGATGTGGAAGGTAATGGGAAAACAATTAACTGAATACTACCATACTATGGATCCTGGCTCAATCCCTGAACACATTCCTTATGTACAATGAAATAAAATTGGCCTTACAAAAATCCCACATATAAGAAAAAAAGCTTTAAGGGTGGGGTGTCAAACAAAGAAGTATGAAAAGAATAAATCAAGGAATGGTGTCCACAGCCCCGCAGGGTACAGCATGTCAGGTGGGACAGAAATAAGGACTGCACTGGGAAGTTTAAGGGGCATGGTGCTTCTCTGGTTCTCAGCCTGCTTTCACTTCCACCTAAGATGTTGCATGCACCCTTGGGGTATCCTCTGCTTCCTGATCCTCCTCCCTCAAATACACCTTTGTGGGTAGGAAAAGGAGGAGCAGGAGGAGCAGGAACACCATCTGCACTGCCAGCACAGCCGTCTTGTCCTCTTCCTATGTCCCTATTACAAGAGGCATTAGCTAAAGCAAGGGAAGAGGGACAGGATATGTTTGGATTGAGAATGGAAGCATATCCTGTGACTGAAGAATCTGATCGTAATAGTCCTCCAGGTCAAATCAGGAGAATATACATTCCTTTTAATCTGGAAGTTATCAAAGATCTGAAAAGAAGAGGAAGGAAAAAATGAGAGAAATCCAGGAGACATTGATCAATATTTGTACCTGTTTGAAATCTTGATAAGGTTCTTATCTAGACTGTATTTTCCCTAGTGCTTAGAATAGTGTTTGGCTTGCTATAGGCACTTAATAAAATGTTTATAAAGTTGAACTGTACTAACTTGTTTTATTCCTCTTTTTAAGTGGAGGATACCGAAGACATTACATTTCCAAAGGAATAACTGTAACATTATTCTTGCATGTCAAACCCTGAATAGGGAAACCAAAGGCTAAGCTCTGAAAGTTTTGCTATACTTGTAAGGAGAAAATTAGCAGCATTTCAATCCTATGCCATAAATTATAAAGGCCCTTTCAGAAGGAACCTATTTAAACATGTTTACTTACCCTTCCAGTAAAATGTTTATAGAAAGGATCTGCTAGAGGGAATAGTTTTAAAAACTACATTATACTATCAGGAATATTAAAGCACCAAACCACAAATTGGTTACTAGGGGTACGTAAATTAGAGCTTTGAATGTCAAAGTAAAGTTACTACCAAAACCTAGAGAGAGATAAGACCTAAGAAACTGACTGAGGGTAAAAAACCAAATATTTAAATAGCAAATCTGACAGACTACAGGACACTTACATGGCAGACTGAGAAAACCTGTCATGGGCTATAACAAGAATCTATTATAGCTGAACTAGGCCAAATGCAAACATGCTGTCCTCTTTAAAAAAAATTAAAAGGACTAACTCAAATAGCAATAAAGAAAGACAAATATGCACACAAGAAAGACATACAACTCAGCCATGCTAAGATCCTTGCTATATGCCAGCTGTTGAGGTCCTGAGTTAACAAGCTGGACAAAATCTAAATTCACCATGCACATGAAAATTGTAGCAGAAAAGTCAGATAAATAGGCAGCTAGATGGTGGAATGGATAGGGTACCAGATCTAGAGTCAAAAGACTCATCTTCCTGAGTTTAAATCTGGCCTCAGACGCTTACTAGCCTTGTAACATGACACTGGGAAAGTCATTTAACCCTGTTTGTCTCAGTTGCTCATCTGTAAATTGAGCTGAAGAAGGAAATGACAAATTACTCAAACATTTTAGCCAATAAAAGCCCAAAAGGCTTCACATGGACATGACTGAATAACAATAATAACAAAAGTCATGCAAAACACTTATTAAAGATTCAAAAATTAACCCTGGGTGGTTTAGTAAAGAGAAGAATGTTTTAATATTTAACATTTCTCCTTTACTATATTTTTTGCTCTATCATTTTCATTTTTTAGTTTTTCAGTCATGTCAAACTAAGAGACATCACTAGCTAGAAAGGTAGCACTATGCTATAGATTAACACAGTTAACTTGTCAATGGCTTAAATAAATAAGCATTATTTCATGACTAAAGTGTATACTGATCTTAACAGATACCATAGTGTCTGGAACATAGTAGATGCTTAATGAATGTTTAATGATTGACTAAAGATTGCAATGAAGACTAGCAGACAAAAATAATAACACATTAGTTAGTTTAGTATAAAGAAGAGTCTGTGGACCTGAAGTCAGAGACATTTAGATTTGAATCCTGTCTCTTATACTTACTAATTATGTTACCTTAGCCAAATCTAATGAGGTTTCTAACCTTTCAGTTCCTTCTAGGTATAATGGAAATAAAAATAATATTTGCCTCTTAGGATTGTTGTAAGGATCAAATAAGATGTTGCCAGCAAAGTACTATATAAATGTCAGCCATTATTACTAATGTGATGACCTAGAAGGGTGGATTTCTTATAGACCATAATCTTCTATAGAAAATGTGTCCAGGCCATAGAAACTTACTGAAGGGAGAGTATTTGTAAGATAGCAATCAGTCTTTTGGCTTCTCAAGATCCTCCATTGTCCATCTTTCTCACTCTTAATAATCTTAAGTCACAGTGGATATGCTGCTCAGGGAATTCTTAACATTGATGAAATCATAGATCCAGACCAACCTCATAGTTCCCTGTGCCCAGTGATATTGACACACAAGAAATTGAAATATGAAATTAGCAGGATAAAATTTTTTACAGATACTTCGGACCTTTTTTCATTAGAAATTATGGAAAGGCAAGACTATTTAATAAAATTAAACAAGTATGTTACAGTGGAGAAAAAAACTGCCTCTAAAATCAAAGAATTCAAATTTCTCCTCTGATACTTTCTACTTTTTTGATAAAAGAATAAGGCAATTAATATTATTGACCCAATTACATCAAAAATTACATCAAAAGGGATTGGATTAGATGTTCATCACTTGACCATGAGTTGGAGGATTTTGACATTAACAGTTTCTTCCCTGAAAGATGTGCTTTTGGTACCTCTTCCTATTTCCTGAAGAGTAGAAAGGCTAGCACTCTACTAGCTATATCACTTCCCAAATTGCCCTCTGAAGCATTGGTTATACCGTCTTTCAACACTGACCCCTCCCCTCATAGGTTTCAATGAAGCAATAGGGATGGATATTCCTTGCTGTTCATTGCCACTTTCAGTCAATTAGTCATCATTCAAATAAGCATCAGAAGCATAATCTCTGACTTTATATAACTAATTCTATTGGAGGAGAGAATATACAAATAATTCTGAACATATAGGATACCCATTATCTATCATGGGAAGTAATCTCCAAAGGAAGATACTAGCATTGGGGAATGGGGAGTGGGAAGGGGGACTGGGAAAGACTTATAGCAGATTTCTCTCTCTCTCTCTCTGCTTATCTCTCTGTCTCATTCTCTGTCTCTGTCTGTCTCTTTATCTTTTTCCTTCATTTTTGAAATGTCTCCTTCCATTTTGAAAAAATTGATTGCATTTTCTGCACTAGCTATCATCCTATCATATTTCTGGTAATTCTCATCTAAACTTCTGGAAAAAGCTATCTGTACTTTATGCCTTTTCTTCCTCTCTGTCCACTATCTTCTAAACCTTTTGCAATCTGGTTCTAATCTCATCATTAAACAGAAACTACTCTCTGTAAAGTAACTAGTGATATCTTAATTGCAAATTTTAGTCTCTTCTCATTCTTTTTGACCTCTTTGCATCATCTGAAATCTGATATTGCTGATTACTTTTGTCTTGCATTTAATCTCCTTTCAGGATTTTTGCAGCAATATTCTTTTCTGGTTTCCCTCCTACCTGCATAACTAGTCTTTCTCAATGTCCTCTGCTCAATCATCCTCCAGGTCATGCTCATTTATTATATCTGTCCCTCAAGGGTCTTTCCTGATCTCTCTTCTCTTTTTATCCTATATTTTCTCAACAAAATCTCATCAGTTATCATTAATTTAATGAACATCTCTATGCAGATTATTTTCAGATTTACGTATCTGGCCCTTGTCTCCTTATGGGGCTTCAATCTATATCACAAACTGTTCAGTGAACATATTACATTGGATATCTCAAACTCCATCTACCCCCAGGTCAATAAACTCTTATAGCTCCCTATTACCTCCAAGATTGGCATTCGAGTGCTTCACAACATAGTTCCTTTCTACCTTTCCAAGCTTCTTATATTTTACACTCCTTTAGGTGTTCTAAAATTGAGCCATACTGGTTTACTTGTGATTCCTTAAACAAGACACTACATTATCTCTCTTTGTGCCTTTATAGTGATTATTCCCCTTCCCCTTCCTCCACCTCTGCCTGGAATACTTTGTCTCTTCATCTCTGACTCTTAGGATTCTTAGCTTCTTTTAGGAGTTGGATCAAATATCATGTTGGTAGGAGACATTTCCCTTTCTTCATGATGTCAGCTTCCTCTCCTTGTAAGTCTACAATTAATCTAGTCTGTATATATTTGTATGTAAAAAATTAATATGGTGTTGTTACCTATTTTCTTGCCTCCCAATAGAAAATAAGGTTCTTGGGGGAAGATTGTGGGAATATGGCAAAGTAGGTCAGACAATTAGAAGATCTCTGGAGTTTATCCATAAACAAAACAAAATTGAGAAAAACAAATAGGATTTGGAACAGAACAGGGGTCCTCCAGGGATAACCCAAGACAACTAGAAGAAAGACCCCTGGGTGGAAGTTTAACTGGTATGACATATAAACACCTTTACATTAGCTCCATAGAAACAACAATAGGAAGCCCTGAAGCTAGCTGAGTTCAGAGATACCCTCAGCTGATACTTTGACTTCTGGACAGTGGAAGTCTGGAGTCTGAGTCCCAGATTGAAAAAAATTCTCCTGACAAAAAATGCCAGGCACAGCTGCACAGCTGCACAGCTGAGACATGATTCTGGACAAGGAACCAGCACACTGTGGACACTGCTGGTTGTGGATGTTTTTAGGAGAGTAGAGTATCTGATTTTGCATTCCAGAGGGGAGATCTGAAGTGAAGCCAGAGACGCTATGCCCCTCATCCCAGGATTAGAGGTGCTTCCACCATTAAGTTGTTATTTTAAAAAGGGGGCAGTCAAAGGAGAAAAAACCCAACCATGGAAACTTACTATGGGAATAGGAAGGGGTTCATCTTCAGAGGAGGATACTAAAGTAAAAGAAAATTTTTCCTACCCCAAAAAGCAATTTTAATGGCTATCTGACCCCCCATATTTTACAGAAAAACTCAAAAAGTTTAAAAATCTAATGAGAAAGACTGAGGGAAAACTAAAATAAACAAAAAATAACAATAATAATAAAAAAGCAAACCCAAGAACAATCCAAGAAAAATCAAGAAGACTATGAAAAGAAAGTCAACTAACTAGAAATGGAGATCTAGTCTTAAAAAAGAAAATGAATTTTTGAAATTTATAATTGGGTAAAGGGAAAGCTGATGTAGTATAGCACTTAGGAAGGATGTAGCAATAACTTGAAGGGCCTTAGGAGTGATCAAATTAAAATGATTTAATTTTTCTCTTAGGCTATCTTGCCTTAGTTTATATGGCCAGGATGCTGAGCCCAAAATGTTGCTGTCTGTCAGATAACAGCCTGTTAGTCAGATAACAGATAGCTGAGTTTCTAAGACTAATAATCAATGATAATAAAGGCTTAAAGTTAATTCAAGCACAGAACAAAATTAGATGCTAGTCACTTGACCTAGTGACATTTCAGGCTTGAAAACACACCTCCAGAAGGTGCCCCTCCCTCCCCAAGTTCTGCCTAGAGAATTATGAGGACTGCACCTGTGCACAAAGTCAGAACCAGACCATTCCTCAACTTTACCTAAGCCATGAAATTAGCATGTCAATCACATGAAGTCATAACTTTTCCCCATAAATTTATCTTCTTGCTCCTGGCTCTTCGCTAATTTCTTTTGAAATTTAGCCCACTTTATTTGGCTTCACAATTATAATAAACTGTCTCTTGACTTGGAGATGGGTTTGTCTGCAAATTCTTTTGAGACACCTCACGACACACTAATCCGAAATTCCAACATTTTGGGGGTTCCTCTTGAGTGCCAACAAACCCAGTGAAAACATTGTATTCACAACAATCCATTTTTTCTTTGCTTCCCTGTAACTTTACTTTTGTTTTCTTCTGTGCACTTTTTATTTTATTCTTTTTACCCTTTTCTTTCCCCATATCCCCCAGCATGCACACACACACACACATATATACACATAGATCTAAAAATATTAATATGGCTGAAATAATGGAGATTTTTCTTTTGATTGAATCTTTTAAGTTTGATTTTGTCTGAGACCAATGATTGCTATCTCTTATTTTTCCCTGATAAATTCTACTCCTGATACTTGTTATTATGTTTGTGTGCATCTTTTATTTCCAGGAGTGGGTTTGATCTAACTTGTACTTGACTTGTAAGAGCTGATTGTTAATTTTTTTTTTTTTTGCTGAGGCAATTGGGGTTAAGTGACTTGCCCAGGGTCACACAGCTAGGACATATTAAGTATCTGAGGCCATATTTGAACTCAGGTCCTCCTGACTTCAGGGCTGGTGCTCTATCTACCACCTAGCTGCCCCTGATTGTTAAATTTTTACAATAAATATTTACATCTTAGAAATTGACAAATGATAAAATCAGGGCTTGCTTTATTATTTTGTTGATTTTTTTTAAACTTAAGAAAGTGAGGGAAAATGTAAAAAATATATTAAATTTAAATTTGTGTTATGCTTATGTTTTTTGAGAGTTGATTGTTAAATTGTTCCAGTATGATTTTTCTTTTGTTTCATTTCTTAGATTATCATCCAACTCCAAATCATAAACAAGAATGTCCCCTAGTGGCCTCTTTTTAGGCTCTCTTTCCTTCTTTCTCAGAAATATTTTCCTAGATTATTCCACTTATTCCAGTGAGTTTATTTAGTGTCTTTACATAGATGAATCTCAAATCTATATCTACCCCAATCTCTCTCCTGAACTCAAGACCTACACTACCAACTGCTTAATGTACACCTCCATCTGTATATTATATTTGTATCTCCATCTTAACATGTATAACACAGAACTATCTTATCCTACTACCACTGTTCTAAATGTCCCAATTGCTATTTGTAGTACCATGATCTCTCTCATACTTATTTACATCTCTACTCTTCATAAACATACAATCCATCCTTGATGTTTCTTTTCCTTCTGCCCCATCTAAAACAACCACCTCAACTGCCAAGACTTCTCAGTCTTTTTCATTACAATTCCATTTCAGTCAAATTGAAATTGGAACCACTAATTTATAGAAAAGAAGCCCTGCTGGCTGTATATAAATTTAGCATGAAATGTACTATCATCTATTTTGTTGTATTTTTTGTTAAATATTTTCCAGTTACACTTTAATCTGGTTAGGATCTTTTTTTTGTGGGCCATATGTGGCCTTCCCTCTGTATGTTTGATATCCCTGTTCTACATCTCTTATTTCTCTTCCTTTCCCTCTGTTCCTGTGACTGTTGTCCTAATTTGGTCTCTCAACATCTTTTATCAAGACTATAATAAAAATATGAAAGTCTCCTAATTTTTTTCCTGTCCTTCATTTTTAAATTTATCTTCCACATAGAACCAAAACAATGTTCCTAAAACAAAGCTACTGCTGCTTGTTTCCCAGCTCAAAAATTTCAGTTACTCCCTAGTATAAACTCTTGAGACTGTCAGTTAAAACTTTCCATAATTTGACTTTGACCTATTTTTTCAGCCTTATTTTACATTATTCCCATTTTAGTCAAGTATAACTATTCAAAAATTCAGCTCCCATCTCCCTGACTTTCTCACTGGTTGTTCCCCAAATACTTCTCAACTATATTATAATTCTTATATTACTTCCAATGTCTCATTTAATGAAGTGTCTTTTGTGGAATCAACCTTTATTGGGTTCTCTCTCATTCCAATTACTTTGTATATTTTACATATCCCTCTTAGAATATAAGCTCTTTGAGGACAGGAATTATATCATTGTTGTCTTTCTATAGTACCTACAGCAATACACTGTTTCCTTTAAGAACCTGTGATTTTATTACATCCACAATTTGAATTTCTTCTGTTTAATCAGATTGCAGTCTACTGATAATTAATAATCTTAGTGAGTTATCTGAACAACACAGAGGTTAAGTGTCTAGCTCATCATCACATAATTAGTTGAAAATCAGGCAGGATTTGAATCTAGTTCCTCCTGACTTCAGTTGAGGTTTCTGTTAATTTTCACTCTCTTCAATGTTGTTGGTTCTTAATATTTTTTTTAAATTGAATCATTCAATAGACTAAGTGTTTACTATGTGACCATGTGTACTCTAATATCAAAAAAAAACTTTTTTTTGATTTATCATTTCTCACTGTCATCCTATATGTCTCCTCCCTTTTGTGGCTAAACTCCTTGAGAGAGTTTTTGTCATATTTTCACAATCCAGACATGAGAAATGAAGGGTGCCCCAGATACTTAAGTTATTTTGGGGGTAGCTAGGTGGTACAGTGAATAGAGTGCCAGCCTTGGAGTGAAAAAGACTTGAATTCAAATCTGGTCTCAGACACTTAAGCTGTGTGACCTTGAACAAATCACTTAGTCATGTTTGCCTCAGTTCCCCATTTATAAAATGAGCTGGAGAAGGAAATATTAAATTACTCCAGGATCTTTGCCAAGAAAACTCCAAATAGGCTCACAAAGAAATGTGACAAGTGATATGGCTAAAGTATAACAACAAATCTTAAGTTGTTTTAGCACCTTGTAATTGGGTCTATAAAACATGTTGAGCACTTTGGTAGGTTTTCCTCCTGATATCTTAAGTATTTTATTTGGAATAGAATTTTCTTTTTTTATTATAGCCTTTTGGATTGTGTTATTATTACAAAGAAATTCACTTAAATTTTGAGACTTTTGTTTCTGTAGCCTGAATCTTAATTATGATACTTACTGATTCCTTTGGATTTTCTAATGATGTCATTAGTAAATGAGGAATTTTAATTGCTCTTGCTATTTATACACCTTTAATTTCTTCTTTAATACAATATTCTATTGCATTATTATTATTCTTGACAACATTTCCAGAAACATAACAAATAATAGTGGGGAGAATAAGATTTCTTACTTTACTACTATATTTATTGGGAAAGATTCTATTCTGTTCCCATTCCATTTGATGCTTGCTTTGAATTGCAAATAGATACTTACTGTGTTATATATAAAAAGCTTCCCTGATCCTTATATTTTTGTAGTTGTGTTTATTTTTTAAAATATAAATAAGTATTTTACTTTGTCAAAGACTTTTTCTGAATCAATTGAATGTGAGTTTGGGTATATTTGTCTTCAAAATTATAATTATTATTTTTCTAATTTTGCACCATTCTTATATGTCTGAAATAAATCCAATTTGACTATAGTGAATGGTTTCTTGGGTGAATTGTTATAATCCCTGTGACAATATATCGTTTAAAATTTTTGAACAGCTATTTAGTGCTGACATTGGTATGTAGTTCTATGCTTTATATTTCCTTGGTTTAGGTGTTAGAACATTTGTATCATCAAAGGAGTATGATGGAGTCTTTTATTTCTTAATTTTTGAGAATAATTTGTGTATTATTGCTACTAATAATTCTTCAAATGCTTATTTTCCTGTAAATCCATTAAGACTTGAGTTTTTCTCCTTCCCTTCTCCCTGCTTTAGAAGTTCCTATCCTGGAAGTACTATTTCTTTTCTTGAGATTGGATTATTTAAAATCTTTATTCCTTCTCTTAATTGGAGTATTTTATATTTTTGAAAAAAGTTCTTTATTCCCTTAGAGTTCTCAGTTTTATTAGCGTATAATTGTATAGTAGGTTCTGATAATTCTTATTCTTCTGATTTTGTTGTGATTTAATCTTGTTTATTTGCTATACTATCGATTAGGTTCTCTGCTATTCTTTTTAATCTGATTAGCCAGAGGTTCATAAATTTTATTAATCTATTTTTTAAAAGAACATCTTTCAGGTTTATTGATCATTTCTATAGTTTTTTCCCATCTATTTCTTCTCTAATTTTAAAATTTCTTTTTGTGTTTGTTTATTTCAGGTTTGTTTAGTTGTTGGCTTGAAAGTATAAATGTATCTTCAGTTAATCATTTCCTTTTCTATGTTCTCAATGTAAGTTTTTATGGATGTAATATTTTTCTCTAATGACTATTTTAGCTACCTTTCATAAATTTTGATATAAGGTTTCATCATTAGCATTTCCTTTTACCTAATTATTATCTCTCTGATTTGTTCTTTAATTCATTTTTATTTAGTATTATATTGTGTCAAATTGATTTTATTTCTTGCTTATACTTTCTGAACTGATTACTATTTTTATTACATTACTCTATCTCAAGGATGTTTACTATTTCCACTTTTAAAAATTTATTTGCATTAACTCTGTGCCCTGATACATTGTAAATATGTGTAAAAGTTCTGTGTGAAACTAAAAAATACATAAATTCTTCATTAATTCTATTTGGGAAGATGCCAGTTCAATTTCTCCAGTAATTTATTTCACTCTATATTTTGTTCTTTTTTATCTTTCTGTAGATATTTCCAAACTGAATCTCCTGCCAGTATTGTATTTACTATCTATGTCTTTTTGTATACTTGATTTTTCCTGTATGAATTTAGATACTAAATCATTTGAAACATATAAATTTCAGATTGAAATTGATTTGCTGTCAGTTCTTATTTATTTCTATTTCTTCATTATGAATGCTTTTGCTTTGTCTGACATTATGATTGCAACTGCTAGTTTTTTATATTTTCCTGATGCATAGCAAATTTTATTTTAATCCTTTGTTTATTCAGTATGTATCATTATTGTTTTTTTGGTATGCTTCATGTAAACTATAGATTATAAACTTTTGTTTCCTTATTTATCACCATTTTTTGTTTTATTGGATTGTTAACCTATCTATCTATCTATCTATATATTTTTTGCTTTTTTGCTGAGGCAATTGGGGTTAAGTGACTTGCCCAGGGTCACACAGCTAGGGAATGTTAAGTGTCTGAGACCAGATTTGAACTCAGGTCTTCCTGACTTCAGGGCTGGTGTTCTATCCACTGTGCCACCTAGCTGCCCCCCTATCTATGTTTAAAGTTATAAGAACTAATGTTATATTTTCCTTCACTTGTCTCAGTAGTGTTCTCCCTATTCCCAACTAGGTTCCCCTCCCCTGTACTTCCTATATAAAGATAGTTCTTTGTCTCCATTACTTTTGCTTAATCTACTTTAAGGCAATTATATTTCCATTGGCTCACTTCCCCTTTCATTTGTACCCCCTTTTCCTACTTTTGGAATTTTCTTTTATTCTTTTTCAAAATCTAGTTGCCTAATTATTCACTTTCTCTCCTCCCTTCAATTTACATAGTCAGGAAAATCTGAGTTTAAATTTGAGTTAAGACACTTACTAGTTGTCTGATTAGGAACAAGTTACTTAACTTCTGCTTGTCTGTTTCCTCATTTGTAAAATGGAGTCAATAATGGCACCTACCTGCCAGGGGTGTGAAAATCAAATAATAATGGCAACACATTTAGCACAATGCCCTTCCCTCTTTCTCTCATTTTTTTTCTCTTTCTGCTGCTCTCTTGTTCTTTTTCCTTCTTCCCTTCCTTCCCTGTGACTATTATTTCTTTAGACTTGATGAAACACAATAGACATACTGGTATCCTGCTTCAATTTTCTGTGTTCCTTGGGTCTCTGAATGAACACTGTTATATGCCAATGGGCACAATGAAGCCCTAGCTTTGCCCAGTTCTCAAGCATAGAGATGGATATGTAATTCTATTGAAAGTTTATTAGCTTTTGTAGCCATGCCACAGAATAAAGTATTGAATTAGTTCATTAAGGATTAATGTTCTCTGTTTTTATGTCATGAAACAACTTATAGAGAGTCATCTGCAACAGCTTCATATCTGTCCATAATTCCAATTTTGTTGAGGGTTGAAAAGCCCTGATGATCAGAGAAATTGTTTAGGTAGCTCTTTAGGTCATGTGACCCAGAAGTTCTCTACTTCCTTTCTTTTGAGTTCAACTTAATTAAATTTCACCTGCTTTCCATTCAATTTCCACTTGTTCTCCCTGTTTGACTTGTTATTTTAATAAGGCTCTGATTTTTTTAAAGTAAGTTCAGTTTTTATCAATTTCTAAACATTAACTTTTAATGTATTTATTGTTTTAATTTTTGAATATATTTACTTCCCCCTCAATTCCATTGCTTATATACAATAGCTAATTCAGTCACTTTATTTGTACTGCATCAAAACTGCCTCCCTTTTTTGCTTTGTTCACTTCTAATTTTAATTAAATTTGCTTCTTTGTGTAACTTTTGTCTTCTCTTTGATAGTTTTTAATTTTTTTATGTGGCAGATGACAGTCTAGGCTCCCTCTGATTCTTTCATTCTCATATCTTTATTATTTATCCCTGCCATTTTATTTGATGAAATAGTTGTCTCTTAGAATCATATAATTTAAAATAGGAAGTGAGCATTAAGATTGTTTAGTTGAAACCCCTAACTTTATAGATGAAGTAAGTCTCAGATATCCTGTGCAATTTTATATCTTTGGATAAATCCTTCATAGTAGATTGAATATTCTTCTGTTTTAAAAATAAACACATCATATATTGATACTTCCTCTCTGTATGATCATGGGCAAGTCACTTTATACATATGATCTCATTTGATCCTCACAGCAACCTTAGAAGGCAAGTGATTTTATTAACTTCATTTTGCAGATGAAGAAAGTGAGGCTTTAAGAGATCAACTGACTTGATTAGGGTTATACTTGGGACTTGATTAGGGAAGACTTGAACTAAGATCTTGCTGATTCCAGTACTTTATTTAGTGTACTAAGATTTTAATCCAGCTATTCTGACTCCAATTTCTGTGTTGTTTCCATTGTTCCACAGTTATTTTGAAGCATAATTGTAAATATTTTTGAATGAATATGTTAAGCCCAGGTATGTATAACTAATTGCTATATAGAAAAAATCAATAGGTTTCATGTTGTTAGAATAAATTATAGTTATTTTGACAGATTTTTTAGGTTCATGGGAATTGTTCACTCACTCTCACTGTTGCTTTCATAGCATGCTATGAAAAATGAAGCCTAGATGTCAATTCCAATACTCATCTTTACTACTTACAGATGAAGCAAAAATATGTTTGGGTTTACTAACAAATAATTTTTATTTTAATTCTTTTGTGAGATATTATTCAATTTATTTTCAGTGAAAAGAAAGTTATTTTGATTTTTCAAAATTATCCAATTCTTTGCTAATTTTAGGTTGCTGAGATTCTAGCCTAATTTTAAGCCTTTACTCTATTGGCTGGACACAAACTTGATGGCCTCAGGAAAGGACTGCTACTTCCAAATACTGTAGATAGCATGCAAAGGTAAAGAAAAAGTGGAATGTATTTTATGGGAGAATAGATGTTTCATGAATAAATTGATATGTGCTAGTAAATTCAATGTGGAACATTCCTTTTTTTGATACAGAAGCAATTCTGGTGTAAGCATGTTAAATTTAGGATCCTCTTAAACCACTACTTTCCAGCACTCTCTCTGAATGATGAATACTTCATTTCAAAAATTTATCAAGGGAATTTTGTAGACTGGAAAAAGAAGGCTATTTCTTTTTGTAGACTCTACTCAGGACTCCTTCTTTATTGTTATTTTCAATGTTTAAAAAAATCTCTTTATCAAATATTTTTATATCAGAATGTATTATTTAGAAAGAATGTAGACATTTAATAAAAATAATCTTTAAAACAAGTATCCAAGGCAGCAATTTTTAAAAACAGTTTCTTTTCCTAAAGTGAGCTTGTTTCCATTGGTGACATCTGTAATTGAATGACACTTTGCAATGTCTTTCAAAAGTTCAGAAACTACCTGCAGTTATTTCCATTTCATCAATCTACACTTGCCAAGCTATGACAGGAAAAGAATGACATATGGTCAAAGGCAGTTCCACCAGGATGTATTTTTTGCTGTTTAAGAGATCATTCATGCCTCATTGCTACAATAAATCCTCTGAATACAGCACAGCATGCTACCTTGTCTACATCAGCAACCAAGCAACCAACAATGCATTCTTATTGGTTTTTCTCCAATCAGAGGATCAATGATTCAAGAGTGGATGGGAGCTTAGCCAGTGTAGTCATCTCATTTTATAGATGAAGAAACTAAGACTCAAATCATATAGGTAATGATCATCAAATCCAGCATTGAACCCTCCATGCTTAGTCTAAATCCAGTGCTTTGCACTATGAATTTTCAAAGTAAAAATTGTTTTCTTTCTCTTCCTACTCCATACTTATTTAATTCTAATTAAAATCAGAGACTCATTAGAGACTTAAGAAAGCATGCAGTTAGTTCAGCTTCTACTTAGGATATGAATCACCATTATACAAATCTTAGCAAATTGCTAACAGCTACCTTTTTGAATGTCCTGTAAAGGAGAAGTCAATCTCCAAATCTAAGGCAGATCATAAATCATTTGGGAAAACTCTTTGGAACAGGGTCAAATTATGGACTTCTGAAAAAAGTTATACCAGTTGCTTCAATTTTTGCCCCTCCAGAACAATACCACAATAAGTGTAGTCCCTCTTCCACACCACGGTCTAAGTATTTCAAGACAGAAATTACATTTGCTGCATCTCTTCTCATTTGGTATTTCCCCAAGATCAGTTTCATATTTTTCTACTTCTATATAGAATTTACTAATCCTTTGAAAAGATATTAATGCATTAGTCTAATGGTTCATTTACTACAAAATGAGACAGCCAAATGTCTCTAGAAATAATGTTTCTTGTTTCATTGAGATATCTGTTTAAGTCAAGTTTTTTATTATTATTATTTTTTTATCAAGAAAATCATGTCTTATGCACCAATGTCTGTAGTTCAAAATAAAGAAAAGAGAAGTTCTGGGAAGAATGTTAAAAATAATTTCAAATAAATTCAATATATACCTTGATTCTTACTACCTTCTTCATAAAAGTTGGCATAGAATAAGATGGCAAAAATTAAGCTGGTAAACATGGAAAAAATATGATCAAATAACGTATGTTGCTTATCAACATTTCCAAAACAACTCATTTTTTCTCTTTAAATTATCTTCTCTCAACTTCTTTATTTCTTTCAAAAATATCACTATTTTTGTAATTATATAGTTTTGCAACTATAATCATACTTTATTCATTATTTTCTCTCTTGCCTAGCTCAATAACATATCTTTACTCCATTCCCTTCTCTCTATATTCAATCATCATCTTAAATGAGGTTATCATCTCCCACCTATATTATATAAGAAAGTCTTTTAATTGATCTTTTTGCCTCCAGCTTTTACCCTCTTCAACTTAGTTCCCCAGCTGAAAACTCACATTCCTAAAGTGGAGATGGTACTATTCCCATGTTCAAGAAACTTCAATGATTCCCTCAATGATTCTAGAATAAGATGCAAACTCTCATGTTTGGCAGTTAAAGTCTTTCACAAAATGGCTT
The DNA here is from genome assembly GCA_023553655.1 of Myrmecobius fasciatus. Classification (NCBI taxonomy): domain Eukaryota; kingdom Metazoa; phylum Chordata; class Mammalia; order Dasyuromorphia; family Myrmecobiidae; genus Myrmecobius; species Myrmecobius fasciatus. Next base: position 19,034 of record JAJPUD010023780.1, read on the forward strand.
CAACTTATACACTCAAACAGACTCCACAATTCAGTTTCATGGATTCTATGTTCCAATCAAACTAACTTGTGTGCTGTTTGCCACATATAATATGTTTTCCCTTAAAAAATTCCTGAAATGCACTCTCTCATTTCTATTTCTTGAAATCTGTGCCTCCTTTCAATATTCACAAGAACCACATCCAATATTTTTTTTTATTTTTTAATTTTTTTCTTTATTAAAGCTTATTATTTGCAAAACACAATTCAAGCAAACATTAGTCGAGAGCATGAAAATGTTATGTTGTGGTTCACATTTCATATCTCTCTCTCTGGGTGTATATGGCCTTCTTCACTGAACAATTGGAACCAATTTGAAACAATTCATTGTTGAACCCAAATTTTCAACTCATGAAGATAAATCTTCCTAATTCCAACCCCATTGCTCTTTCTACTGCTCCACCTAGCTGCCTTATTTAGCTGTTATCCATTCTTTACCTGTGAGCTCCATCAAACAATATGGTATCTTAGCTAAAG
>JAJPUD010023781.1:0-19548 GCA_023553655.1 Myrmecobius fasciatus
CAGTGCACATTATTAACTTTCATTTCCTTCTCCAAAGACAGTGCCTCCATTATATTGTTTTGCTATAACAAAACATTATCAATACAGCTGTGATACTTAGACTTACTTCAACATGTTTGATTTATTTTATACAAATAAACTACAATTTTGTAATTCAATGTTAAGTAACAACATTGGAGGTAACAATGTATTACCATAATATCACCTTTAAATTTATGATCAAACCAAAGACTCTGAAAGCCTCCAGAGTCAGTCCTGGATAGCTGTGGTTGTTTCTAGACCCTATCACTAGTACAAGTATAAAGTATTAGCAGAGGCCCTTAGGGATAGTGCTTACATTCAAAGACCAGGGGCACTCAGTACTTCAAAATAACTGTGATTTCACAAATATGGCATTCCCTCCTCCAATGTAAACTCAAATGACTTACTTCTTCTGGACAGCAACAGAATTCACTTCCTGATTATGGTGGGTACTGATTCTTTAACAGTGGTCCATATCCTCCTATTTAAGCTGTACTTTATCAGATGTAACTCATCCTTCTTTGCTCACCCTCAGAACAGGAACCAGAATTCAAACTTCTCTTGTTTAAAATAACAATAATCCTTTAAGCCACAAACCCACCTTCAGTGCTTCACAACAATTACACAAACAAAAAATTAGGAATTCTCCAAAATGGGTTAGATAGTTTTGTCTACCATTATTTGTTCAGATTCTGTTTAAGGTTTCCCATAACAACTTAGAAAATGATTGAAAAAAGAACGTTCCACATCAAAGCTTTCACTTATATGACTCTTTAAAAACAATTTTATTTGATTTTTTATATCATATAAATTTCCTCCTGTATCTCTTCTCCCCCTCAAAGAATCAGGTCATACACATTAACAAAGGATGTTTTTAAGGGGAAAAAAATCAATCTATATATTTTAGAAATCTGAAAATATTTGCAGTGCAATGCTCCACACCTGTGGACCTCCCATCTCCACAAAGTAGTGAGAGAGGTGTTTTCTCATATCTTTTCACTGCAACTATGCATATTCTTTGTAATCTCATAACATTCACTTTTGATTGTTACACAGTTTTTGTTCTTTAAATTTACATTTTTGTAGTAACGGGCATATTATTTTCTTGCCTCTGCTTTCCATGTTTCTCTATATACATTATGTTTATTTCTTATAACATAATAATATTCATTACACTAATGTGCCATAGTTTTGTTTAGTCATTGCCCCAGTTGGTAAGGATCTAATTTGTTTCCAGGTCTTTACTATCATTAAAAGATGCCAATATTGATGCTTTCTTGAAGTATAAACTTAAAAAGAAATCTCTGGGTCAAATGGTATAGACATTTTGGCCATTTCATCTGCATCATTTCACATTGAATTAATACAGCCATTTTGGAAAACAAAGGTTCAACAACAATGCACTAATGTACCTAACTTCCCATAATCCCTCCAATATTGACTATTTCCATGTTTTGTCAACTTCTGACTTCTTACAAAGTCCAAATTTCTTTCAGACTTGAAACCATATCTGCAATCATTAAGTGCATTTGATAGACAAAGTCTTACCTAACTTAACTTAAAACAAAAGTAATTAATCACTGGTAGAGACAACAGAGAGCATAAATAATTTGTAAAGTTTGGGGGAGAGCAAAAGATAAGCATACAGGTTTCAAGTTGGCAGAAGAATATCTCCTTCCATGTAATCTTCCAACTCTATATGGCATTATGACCTGAAAACTGCAGGTCCAGAATACATTTATTGGTTCACAGTACAAAAAGTTACTCTTCTACATTAGAAGACTCTGGAACAGATACAAAAATATCATCTTTAGCCTCTGGTAAAGGTTTTCTTATTCCTGACAGATATTTAGACCTACATTTAATGCCTCTAGCTACCTCAAATTTGGAATTTCATCTTAACTTGTGTATCGACCATATCTTAGAAACTGGTCTCATTGAGTAGAGCCCTCATCAGTTTTGGGTGATGAAAAGCTCTGAACATAACTGATGGAATCTGGAAGAACTTATGCTGTACTAGTATAGTTTTCCAGAAAGCAGAGACACTACCATGCTACATTACGGCAAACAAACATTATGGAATTAATGAGTAAAATCCAAAGGTCTTGGATATGGAGTTATCTTATTGCATTTAGTCACATCACATTGAGTTGTCTGACTGCTTTAGGACCACATAGAATCAAATAAAAATATTCATTGAGGGAAAGTTCTTATTTGTTAGCCACTGTGGGGATAAGTACAAAAACATATAAAACAGTGGTCTCTGCTTCAGAAAGATTTTATGCCTTAGCTCAGGAGACTAAACAAAGGCATGTAAGACAATAGTTTCCACCCTCAAAGACACTATAATTTTATAGGGGAGGCAACAGATACACTGGAATAGCTAATTAACAAGAGTTTAAAAAGAATCTTAGATTCAGAGTTAAAAGGGACTTTGGAGATTATCTAATCAAACTTCCCACCAAAAACAGGAATCCTCAGAAGAGGTAGTCCTCCAGACTCTGCTTTCTAATGGATCCCTGTCCCAGAAAGCAACCCATTCTTTTTCTTTTCTTTGATAGCTCTAAATACTGAGAAATGCATTCTTATACTGAATAGAAATTTGTCTCCTTATCATTTCTATTCATTTATCCTCATTCTGCTTTTTGAAGCCACAAGAAATAAGTCAAATTCCTTTTTTATGTGACAGCCCTTCAAACATTTCAAAATAGCTATCATGTTCCCTAATTTTTCTTTCCTTTTTTAGGCTAAACATCTCTATTTTTTCCAATCATTCTTGATACACCATGGTTTCTATAATCTTTGCCATCATACTAACTAGTTACCTTTCTCAGGGCACATGTTAATCTATTAACACTGTTCCTAAAAAACTGAACATGAGACTTCACATGCAGTCTAACCAGTTCCCTTGTCACAGAGATTATACTATACAGTATAAAACAATACAAGTTTTATCAGAGTACATGAGTGATTTTTAAGTAAATAAAGCAAACAATAAATTCTGTAGAAATTCAGAGAAATAAATGATTCCTGTGGGCTGAGGGGAGTCCGAAAAGCCTACAAAGTGAAGGTAAGATTTAAACTGTCTTAAAGGAGGATTAGGATTTGGATAATGGGAGAATAATTAAAATGAGATTCTATGTTTTGGAAATAATGTAACTAATGTCCAAAGGCAACAATTAAAAAGACAAGCTTTGGGACACTGAATAGACAATAAAAGCTAAGCAAAGGACTCCCATGAAAGAGTTGTGCATAATAAAACTAGAGAAATAGTTTGGGGCTAGATTGAACTCAAGGTTAAGAAACTTTGGTTTTACCTCTAATAAGTGAGGAGCTACTAGAGGTTGAGCAAGGAAATTTCACTATTAATGTAGCATCTTAATTTATTTTGGTGATACAGAATTAAGTAGTTATAAGCAAGGTAGGCAGCTAAGATATAAAAATGCTTTTAAATATTATATTTTAATAAATGCACATTTTAGTGCCAAAAAAAAAGTTTCCATGGCATATTGGTATTTGTTTTGTAACAAGTTATATATTACAGTGAAGACTCAAATTTGCCAGTGAAAACAATGAAGGGGGAGGGGAGGTATACTTTTAAAATGCAGAACTCAACTTTCAAACCTTGAATAAAGCATTACAAATAGGTTGTCTCTGACTAGATATGCAGGTTGAATTGAAAAGAAAAAAAAAAGATAGAAGAGCTGTTATAAACCTATTGTAGCTTTTCTTCATCAAAAAAAAAAAAATCTTTGTCATATGAGATGGCTCTCTGGGAAGGGAAAGTAGGTAAGTGGGGAGTCTGGGGGAAATTTGGATTATATAAATGCAAATTATATCAACAAAAACTTATTTTTTTAAACAAAGCCTATTATTTTCTTCTAAGCACAGGACCAGAAGGATGAATCAGGATGGTAGAAGCTATTTGGAAGGAAAAGTCAACATAATTTTTTATTACTGATTTAAATGGAGCAAAGTAGAAAGACTAAGGAATCTTGTATCATTCATCTACAGGGAGTACTTGATGCATTATTCATCTATAAGGGTACTTGAACAAAAACTGATGCATCAACAATGATATTTTCCATTAGTTTTTCCAAGTAAATATTACTGCTACTTCAGTTACTTGGGGTGTGATTGTATTGTATCATATTACCACAGAAGCTTACTTTTAGGGATATATATATATAACATTAATAGTATTATCACAGCACAGGTTTAGAAGTAGAAGGGACTCTAGAAACCAAATAGTCCAATCTCCTCATTTTATAAATGGGAAAATTGTCTCAAAGAAGTTTAATGACTTGCCCACAGTCATATTGCTAGTTGCATAGGTAGAATCTGAAAACAAATCTTCCCGACTCCAAGAAAAACAAGTTAGCCACTACAGCATACTATCTGCCCTTTATATCCCCATCAAGATTAAATACAATAATTGAGATTTTTTTTTTTTGCTGAGGCAATTGAGGTTAAGTGACTTGCCCAGGGTCACACAGCTAGGGAATGTTAAGTATCTGAGACCAAATTTGAACTCAGATCCTCCTGACTTCAGGGCTGGTGCTCTATCCACTGTGCTACCTAACTGCCCCAATAATTGAGATCTGAGAGAGATTTTGTTTTATTCTCCATTCCAAAAGCATTGTTCCATGCCACTTAAGTAACACATTAAAGTAACCTTAAAAAAAAAGACAGCTGCTTTAATTTGTTTACAGATCTCTAGTTTTATATTTACAAATTTATATATTTGATCTATATTTGTATAGCAATATACAAATGTAACTTGCCTGACTATCTCATAATCTTTTGTAATCTAAGGTTCTTACACAGAGGTTTGTGACCAGACTGAAGACAAAAGACAAAGAAATAATGTGACAGGAGGTGAACTGAATTTCTACATGAGAAGAGTTGTTAAACTTTAGGGACCAAAGAAAACTAAATCTAAGAAAGATTTTTTTCATTACTCAAAGAGGATGTAAGAAAATTTCTTCTTGATAGTCCTGTCATGAGAATTTGTTTTCTCATGCTTTGATTACTACTGAGGCAACCTGTTTCTAACTCTGGTAGCATAATCACTATAGGCATAGACAGCTTTATGTAATTAAAATTGTATCCTTCAACACAATTACTGCAAGAGAATAAGACTAATTCAAATCATCCAGAGTTACTGTTGTCATTAACAAAAATAAAAGGAAACAAGGTGCACCATGAAGTTCTCTACTCAAATCTTGTTACTTAAGACTTCAGTAATTCTCTGTAAATAAAGAATTCCCAGTTATTGGAGGGAAGAGGAGGAAAACTGAAATCAAAACAAAATCCTCAACAATGAAAGATCAAGCTTAAAATGAAAAAGGAAAAAAAAAAAACCTTAATGTGTTATATAATCTCTAGAAATAGCCAAAGCCCAGTATGGGGATTGGGTTAATGGGGATTTAATAATCCCATGGGAGAGAGCAGAGAGGGGGAGGGGGGAAGTTCCCATCTGCCAGCAGAAGGGGAGACAGAATCAAGAGTAGCAAAACAACAATTCAGCTTATGTAGAACACATGAAAAAACTAAATCTAAAATTCTCCAGTGGAGCACTTCACTTAGAGGTTCCATGAAGGAATAAGAAACATAAATTTCATATAACCAAGTTACTTATCTGCCCCTTGTTCTGAACACAGAATAAATCATGAGGTCTTTGATATCAGTGACTATCAATGAGTGCTATCAATGAATTTTCCAAATTTTAGTTGTAAAATGAGACCAGGTGCAACAAGTTACCTGATTTTTGCAACCAGATATATAATTTCTTAAAACCAAATACCATATCCTAGATTATTTCAAGCACATTTTACATCCTAATTATCTGCACTCACTATAGCAAAGGTCATTAGAGAAATTACATCACAGATCCTCAAAACCCTGAATTGTTCTGAAGAGAGTGATGATAAAAACAGACCTTCCTACATTCTTCCCAGAAAGGGCAGTCTTTCATAATACCTGATCAAATCATACAAAGAAATAATCTAGGCTTCAATCTTACAAAAGGAAGAGGAAATGAGAAGAGAAATGGATTATAAACACCCCCCCCAAAAAAAACCCAATGGTGGGAAATAAGGGGAAAGCATAGATTTATAGCTAGGACAACCTTTAGAGACCAACTAATCCAAACTGTTCATTTTACAAATGAGGAAATCAAGGCCCAGAGATTAAATTACTTAACCATGGACATATACATAGATAGCTGGATTTGAACCATTTCTTTTGACTTCGATTCTAGTGCTCTTTCTACTGGGCCATAGTACTACTCACTAAGAGTAACTGTTACCCACTAAGAATAAGTAACAGTTGTAAAAAAAAAAAAATTTTTTAAACCCCCCAAAAAATAAAGCTCAGGGTAATAGCTGCTGTAATTTTTTTTCCCCATTTCTTGAGAAATGGTAGGGGAGGGGAAAGGAGAAAGCCTTGTCAATTTTCTAATCAATCCACAATTCAGTCATCATCCAGGCAGGCCCACCAAGCACTGGCAGTAACTGCACAGAGACATGATGTTACATAGCTAGCCAACAATAATATACCATAGGACAGCTTGGAATAGGCAGGAAATTTGACAATAACTTACAACTGTCCCGCACAAGAGTTTAAAAAGAAACAGGAAAGGAAAAAACAACATTCTTACTCTCCAGGACTGAAGCTACCAGTATGAAAAATACCACTGCACTAGAATTAGACTTTTATTTTTGTTTGGAGTGGTCTGGTTTTGGGGGGGTTTTAATGGTAAATGGGGTTTCCAGCACAAGTACATGAAGGCCTGAGTTTGAATCCCATCCCTGAAATTTACCAGATGTGAGACTACAATTACTAGTTGTGTGACCATGGTCAAGACATTTAACTTCTGAGCCTGTTTACTCATTGGTAATACAGGATAAAAAGACCTATGCCTACCACATAGGACTGTAGCGAGGGTTAAATGAAATAAATTATGTAATATGCTTTGCAAACTTCGAAGTAGTATATAAATATAACATAAGAGTTTGGAAGACCACTTATAGTAACTTTACTCTCCAAGAGTTGGAGAGGGAGGAAATTTTACAACTCTTTCTAGAGTTCTGATGGGGGGTGGGAAGGGGAGAAGGAGAGAGAGGGGAGAACTTCTAGTTCATATGCTAGGGAAGGAGCGGGTTTACAAAAACTTAGTTCCCCAAGGCGTTCCGATGGGAAGGATCTTATAATAATAAGAGTTGCTGCAGGTGTTCACAGAGAGGGCAATCTTGCAACGCCCACCTCCCCAAATGGGAGTGGGAGAGATTTTACCCATTTTCCCAGGGACTCGGGAGGGTATAGATGTCATCTTATCCTAGCATCCCAGGGGTCTGGACAGAGGTCTCCAACAATAGCCTCGTCCCCCAAGGATGCCACCGGGCTCTAGCAATCCCAGAGGTCTAGGTAGGGGTTTCTAACAATAGATCCCTCCCAAGGGGTTAAGGGAATATACATGTCTTCTTATCCCAGTACTCCAGGGATCCGGGTAGGGGTCTCTGACATTAGCCCCGTATCCCACGAATGCCATTGTTATCTAGGACCCCCAGAAGTCTGAGTAGAGGTCTCTATAATAAACCCCTCCCCAGGAGCTCAGGTGGGACGGATGCCGCCGTCCCCCAACAGCCAAGAGTCCGGATGAGGGGCTAAGAGCGCAGCCGCGCGGAGTTTGGAGGGAGCAGGGAAGTGGGTGGGGAGAACCGGCCTCACTCACCACGCACACAGAGCAGAGACATGGTCCGGCAGAGGCGCAGCTGGAGCCGCTCCTCCTCCGCCTCAGCAGGTGCAGCTACCGCTTGCCTAGGGCTCCCCGGCTCCGGCTCCGGCTCCGGCAGCTCCTCATGGCTCCCGCCCCGAAAGGGCGGCGCCGGCTGCTCCCCGAGATCCGCCTCCCCGTCTGGTCCCCAGCCTCACTAGCGGCGTGGGCTCTGGGCGGCCGAGACCACCAGCTGGAGGGACAGGGACAGGAACAGGGGCGGGGGCAGCCGCCGCGGCGCCATCTCGGAGGGAGGCGGGAGCAACCCGAGCACGCTCTACCCCTCACCTCGACCTTCCCCCTTCCTCCCTCCTTCTTCCTCTTTCTCCCTCCTCCTCCCCCTTTTCTCGTCCAGCCTCCTCCCGCCAGGGAACCGAAGCCCCGGCGGAGTCCCAGCTCCGCCACCACGCCCCGTCCTGCCCTATCCCTGACCAATCAGCGCCAGAGGACTTCTCTGTCCCGCCCATAAGAGGCTAAACTGGCAGGGCAGGGGCGGGGTTTTGCGCTTGCTCTCTTGTAGGTGTGGCTTCGGCAAAGAACAAACTCATACAAATATACACGCAGACATACCTATACTTGCACACGCACATATTCTGTCATCTCTATCAGCGCATTCACCTCCAAGCTTCTCTAGAACGGGGGTGCGTAGCTCAAAAGAAGTCTTTCCCCTCACCTGGAGGAAGAAGAGATGGGTAATCCATTGCTCCGCCCACTTAGGGTACCGGACTTCTAAGTCTCTTTCCTACCTGGGTCCTGTTTAGGCGGGTTTGTTCTCCCTACAGGAGCATTTCCTTGAAGTGCCTGGGTTCCTGGGCTTTGAGGAATAACGCTAGATACCACGACCCATCCCCCCACGAACAAGTTTCAGGGAGTTGTTCAATCCTTTTAGTCAGATCCGGCTCTTTGTGATCCCATTTAAGGTTTTCTTGGCAAAGATACTGCATTGGTTTGCCATTTCCTTCTCCAACTCATTTGACAGATGGGGAACTGGGGCAAAAGGGGTTAAGTGACTTGCCCGGGGTCACAAAACTAGTGTCAGAGGTCGAATTTGAACTCAAGTTTTCCTGACTTCAGGCCCGGTGTTCTATTCATTCTGAGAGTATTAATTTAGTTCAAAAAAGTTATCAGGGAGGCAAAAAATAAAATATAAAAATGATTGGCAGAAGCAACATAAAATGAAAAATGCAGGGACTGGAGACCAGGGAAGATGCTGGGGGAAAGATCATTGAAGCATTTCTTAATGCATGAAGTAGAACAAAAAGAAGTTCAGAAGGAAACAAAAAAATAGGGCAACTATGAAAGTAAAATTGAATTTATTTTATGCTTTAAAAAAAATCAATCTGTGTTTGCTTGCATTATGTTTACCTTCTCAGATTTGTTTTCTTGTAGATCTGATTTTTCTGGTACAGCAAGATAACTGTATAAATATGTATACACATATTTGATTTGTCAAGTATTTTAACATAATTAATATGTATTAGACTTCCTGCCATCTAGGAAAGAGGGTAAGGGAAAGGGGGGAAAAATCTGTAACAGAAAGTTTTGCAAGGATCAATGTTGAAAAATTACCCATGCATATGTTTTGCAAATAAAAAGCTTTTATAAAAAATTTTTTAAAAATCAATCTGTTATGAACAATTTTCAGAGGATGAAATTAAAACTATTTCTAGTCATATGAAAAGGTGCTCCAAATCACTATTGATCAGAGAAATGCAAATTAAGACAACCCTGAGGTACCACTACACACCTGTCAGATTGGCTAAAATGACAGGAAAAGATAATGATGAATGTTGGAGGGGATGTGGGAAGGCTGGGACACTGATGCATTGTTGGTGGAGCTGTGAACAGATCCAACCATCCTGGAGAGCAATTTGGAGCTATGCTCAAAAAGTTATCAAACTGTTCATACCCTTTGACCCAGCAGCATTTCTATTGGGCTTATATCCCAAAGAAATCATAAAGGAAGGAAAGGGCCCCACATGTGCAAGAATTTTGTGGCAGCCCTTTTTGTAGTGGCTAGAAACTGGAAACTGAATGGATGCCCATCAATTGAAGAATGGCTGAATAAATTATGGTATATTAATATTATGGAATATTATTGTTCTGTAAGAAACGACCAGCAGGATGATTTGAGAGGCCTGGAGAGACTTGCATGAACTGATGCTGAGAGAAGTGAGCAGAACCAGGAGATCATTATACATGACAACAACAATACTATATGACGATCAATTCTGATGGACATGTCTCTCTTCAACAATGAAATGTTTCAAACCACCTCCAATTGTTCAGTGAAGAAAGCCATATACACCCAGAGAGAGGGATGTGAAATGTGGAACACAACATAACATTTTCATACTCGCGATTGATGTTTGCTTACATTGTGTTTCCTTTATCTGATATTTCTTTCTTGTAGATATGATTTTTCTTGCACAGCAATGATAAGTGTGGAAATATGTATACATATATTCCATTTGTCAAGTATTTTGTCATAATTAACATGTAGTGGATATCCTGCCATCTAGGGGAGAGGTGGGGAGTAGGGGGGGAAAATTTTTAACAGAAAGCTTTGTAAGGATTAATGTTGAAGAATTACCCATACATATGTTTTGCTAATAAAAAAATAAAATTAAAAAAAAGAAAGATGAGAACAGTAAAAAAATAAAAAAATAAAAATAAAATGATATGCAGAGAAAAAAATCAATCTGTATGCAGTAGTGATCCGTGATTTTGTATGTAATAATCCTCTTTTCTTTAATCTATTTTTCTATATGGCAATTCCCTCCCCTTTTTATGTTAAATTCAGAACAAAACCAAAAAAAATCAAAGATATGCAGTTTTTATTACCCAGGAATTTTTAAAAATTGAGCTATTTAACTTGGAAAAGATATTTTATTAGGAAAATTTACTGCTGTTTTCAAACAATTTGAGAGCTACTGGGAAGGAAAAGGGAACAGATTTATTCTACAAAGCTCAATTAGGACAAAACCATTGGGTGGAAGTCAAAAGCAAGAAGATTTTAGTTCTGTATAAAGATCCATATTAATAGTTTAAACTATACATCAATGAGAGCCTGTCTGAAGATGGATTTTCCATCACTGGAAGTGTTTAAGCAGAGATTGAATAACCATCTATCAGAAATGTGTTGGAAATAATTTATGTGTGGGCAAAAGTCTAGGCTACATAACCTCATAGATCTCCTTCACTTCTAAGATTTGAAAGCTCTAAGGAGGTAAGGTGAGCTTGGAAAAGTAGAATGGACACATGATTTAGAACAATTGGCCTCTAGAAATTTCTTTCATCTCTAAAATTCCATGATTCTCTGAATGTAGAAATGTTGAAAAACTTTACTTGAGAGAATAGTTTCAACCTCTTTACCATAAGATGATGATTCTCTGTCAGAGACATTTGGACGTTCATGATTTGAGTAGAAATTTGTCCAAATTAGCTCTCAGATCCCTTCCAAGTGGGATCATGATTCTATCATTCTTTTCTTGTAAGTGCTACTGACATTAAAATAGCAAGCGTTTTCCTAAAAGGCCAGGTAAAGACATATAACGTAGAGTTAAAATTATCTTTGTATAAAAACTAGAAACAAAGTGAATTTCCATTGTTTGGGTAATAGCTGAACAAAGTATTGTACATTAATGTAATGCAATTACATTGCATCATAAGAAACATCAACTATGAGTGATTCAGAGAAACATGGGGAGTGCTGTAGGAACTAATGCAGAATGAATTTAACAAACACTTCAAAAAAGTATTTTGATATAAAAAGTAGAACAAAAAGGATTTGTAAAATTGTAAAACCAATAGAATAATATATAGGGAGTGACTAAAAAACTGAAAGCAAATGCTTACCAATTATAATAACTTGCTACTGGAATAAGAAAGTTTAGTAGAGAAGTGGGAAATTCTAATGTTGAATATTCTACACACTAACAGACTCATTGTGTCAGTACAAGTAGGGAGGAAGGGAGAAGCAGAAAGATAATATCCTAAAATTACTGTGATGTAAAAATAAAAGGTTAAAGTGTTGACTGTTCTCCCATTTCTTTAGATATAACTCAATTGTTTGGGGGCTGGCTCTACTATGATAGACTCTATGGCTGTGTACATTCTGGAATTGCTCTGTTTGAAAGAACTTATTTTGATACATTATTTCTCTAGTTAAGCCAGGCCTGCCTCCTACCTGTTGCTGACACTTCTAGATGCCTAGAAGCACGATGGGCTATTTCCTCATTCAGTCATCAAAAACAGGAAGCCTGTAAGGTAGTAGATATTTTTACAAATCCTTTCCTTCCTAATGAAAAAACTGGAGCATACTGCAAAAAAGAATTAGCCTTGTTGGACTCAGGCCTATATCCCCAGAAACCTTACATCACTTGGGGATAGTTCCTTCAGTTCCTTCAGAACTGAATACAAGTTCCTTCAGAAAAGAGAACAAGGTAAGAGGTGAAGGTCTGGTGAGCCCCCAGACTGAAAATGTTCCCTAGGTCAAAAGTTATCTGGGGCTATGATAAAGTCCATGATAAAGCTGGTGAGAAATAAAACTCAGAAAGTAAGGCAAGAAATCTGGAAATCATTAAAGATTTAACAGCATATTTGAAATTATGAGATCCCACACCTACTTGACATCAAAAGAAGAACAGCTTCCACAGCAGAAAATCAGCCTAATTCGGGATACCCCCCAAACCTAAGGAAAGTAAGAGTATTGGAAAGTCCTGCCCTGATTCTGCGCCATCCTCTAAGATAGGGACTAGTTCTTGTTTTGCCTATGACAATCTTAGTGAAAGCTTGGTGAATCTGCTTCCACATTATGATACTTATTGAAGGGTCCTTAAATCCAATTCAGAGAATGTGTGAGTATTCAATACCTGTTTCCTGTTGGTTTACTAAATCATGGTGAAAAGTCTTCTAATATCTTCTGAGCCAAAAGTGAATGTGTATACAAAAAAAGCACAAACAAAAGTTCTCTTCTCTCCCTGATGACATTCACAGAGAAGGAAGAAATGTTTGCTAGCCTCTGATTGCAAAAAGAGTGAAGCTACTATCCACTGACTTATCTCCTCACCCAAAATTGCCATGTAGTCATGAATGCATAGTCTTATATCTTCTATCTTTTTTGTGTGTTACTTCTTGATTTTGCATAGTCTTGTATCTTCTATCTTTTTTGTGTGTTACTTCTTGATTTTGCATAGTCTTGTATCTTCTGTCTTTTTTGTGTGTTACTTCTTGATTTTGAGTGAATGGGAATCAGACATAATGGATCAGGCCATGACTTGATATACTTCAAAGATAAGGAAGATCTATCAGAAGTTAAACAACTAGATTCTATATCACAGTTTCCCAGTAGCCACAGCAATCTAGCTGACCCTGAGTAGTGAAGGGCTTAACCAAGTCCAGCACTGAATTGACCCAGAATTCAAGATATCATATTCTTCAACCACAGAACTAAGTTTTTTCCTTAGAAATATTATTCTATAAGAAAGAATTCTTCCACTGGCTATGTCACACCTAAAAATAAATTTAATGGGGAAATATTTAAATATTTTTTCAATAGTATTTTATTTTTCCAAATACATGTAAAGATAGTTTCCTTCATTTTTGTAAAACTTAGTGTTCTAAATTTTTCTCCCTCTCCCCTTACCTTCCCCCTCCCCAAGACATCAAGCAATCTGATATAGGTTAAATATGTGCAATCCTTTTAAACATATTTCTATCTTTGTCATGTGCAAGAAAAATCAGACCAAAAAGGAGAAAAAATGAGAAAGAAAATAAACAAAAAAGATGAAAATTCTATGCTTTAATCCATATACAGTTTCCATAGCTCTCTTTCTGGATGTGATTGGCATTTTCCACCCCAAGTCTGTTGGAATTTCTTTGAAACACTGTTGGGAAAAGCAAAGTCCATCACAGTTGATCATCACATAATCTTGTTACTGTGTACAATGTTCTTTTGGTTCTGCTCACTTGGATCAGCAGCAGTTCATATAGGTCTTTCCAGGATTTTCTGAAATGAGTCTGCTCATCATTTCTTATAGAACAATAATATTCCATTACCTTCATATACCATAACTTATTTAGCCCTTCCCCAACTGATAGGCATCCATTCAATTTCCAGTTCCTAAAAAGAATTGGTATAAACATTTTTATACATATAGGTCCTTCTCCTTTTTTATGATCTCCATGGGATACAGATCCAGTAGTGGCACTGCTGGATCAAAGGGTATGCACAATTTTATAGCTCTTTGTGAAGAGTTCCAAATTGTTCTCCAGAATGGTTGGATGATTTTAAAACTCCACCAACAATGTATTGGTGTTCCAGTTTTTCCATATCCTCTCCAATATTTATCTTTTCCTCTCATCTTAGCCAATCTGAGGGTTTTGAGGTAGTATCTGAGAGTTGTCTTAATTTGCATTTCTCTAATCAATAGTGATTTAGAACATTTTTTCATGACTAGAAATGGTTTTAATTTCATCTAGAAATTGTTCATATCCTTTGACCATTTATCAATTGAAAAATGACTTGTATTCTTGTAAATTTGAGTCAGTCTTCTATATATTTTAGAAATGAGCTCTTTATCATTAACACTGGCTGTAAAATTTTTTTCTCAGCTTTCTTCTTCCCTTCTAATTTTTGGCTGCAATGATTTTGTTAGGGCAAAAACTTTAATGTAAGCAAAATTATCCATTTTGTATTTCAAAATGTTCTCTAGTTCTCCTTTGACCATAGATTCCTCCCTTCTCCGTAGATCTGAGAGGTAGATTATTTCTTGCTCTACTAATTTTCTTATACTTTCATCCTTTGTCTCAATCATGAACCCATTTTGACCTTATCTTGATATGGGGGTTAGATGTTGGTTAGTGCCTAGTTTCTGCCATACTATTTTCCAATTTTCCCAAAATTTTTGTCAAATAGTTCTTATTCCTGTGGGGTAGATAGGTGGCGCAGTGGATAGAGCACCAGCCCTGAAGTCAGGAGGACCTGGGTTCAAATCTGGCCTCAGACACTTAACATTCCCTAGCTGTGTGACCCTGGGCAAGTCACTTAACCTCAATTGCCTCAGCAAAAAGTAAAAAAAAAAAAAAAAAAGTTCTTATTCCAGAATGGAATCTTTGGAGATTACTACAGTCATTGGCTATTGTATCTTGTGTACCTAATCTATTCCACTGATCTTATTTTTTTATTTCTTAGCCAGTACCAAATGGTTTTGATGACTGCCCCTTTATAATTTTAAGCTGGTGATGGAATATTTATCCATCATCCATCATCCATTGGACAAGTTAGATGGCAATGTAGATTAGAATGCAAGGCCTGGAATTAGGAAGTTGGGAAGCCCTGAGTTCAAATCCAACCTCTAACACTTCAGTGGTCACTTAACCTCTCAATTTCTTCACCTGTAAACTGGGGATAATAATAGCACCCATTTCCCAGGGTTGTTGTGAGGATCAATTGAGAAAATAAAAGCATTTTGCACAGTGCCTGGCATATAATAAGCTCTACATAAATTTTAAACTATTTTATCTCTTATCTATTTAGAGAATATATTCCCTAGGTACCTACCTGGGACTCTTCTTTTAGATATATTATTCTTGAATATCTCCTTCATTTCCAGGAGTTCAAATATATTTATGCAAATGATGTCTAGATTTCTAAATAATCTTCCTATTGACTTGTCCAGTCCCATGTTCACTGAATGCCTGCCAGACTTCTCCACCCGGAAGTCCTATAAGCATCTCAAAATCAACAGATCCAACACAGAACTAATTATAACCCCAACTCCCTCAAACCTAAAACTCCTCCAAACTTCCCCTATTTCTGTCTGTTTTCTCATTAAAGTAGGAGGTGAAGTCTTCTAAAAAGAAGAAGGAGGAGGTAGTTTGAAATAGCTTCTACGGAGAATGTGAGAGTTAATCATGGTAAAATAAAAGAATTGTGGTCCAATGTGAAGAACTCAATGGAGCTAGATGGAGCAAATTTTTAGTGATTGCATTTATTTAAAAGCAACAAGGTGATAAAGTAAATAAAATGTCAGACCTGGAAGACTCATCTTCCTGACTTTTAAACATGGTCTCAGATAATTATTAGCTGGGTAACCTTGGGCAAGTCACTTAATGCTTGCTTAATATTTGCCTCAGTTTCTTCATCTGTAAAATGACCTGGAGAAGGAAATGGCAAATCTCCCCAGTATCTTTGCCAAGAAAACCTCAAAAAAGAGTCACAGTCAGATCCAACTGAAAATGAACAACAAAATTTGATTACTTGATTACTTATCCTAAAATTTGTTCAGTAGCAAGTAAGTAGAAACAAAGAAAGACCATGTAGGTAACCCAAGTTTAGACTTTAGCAAGGTATTGCTAGTGATAGGAAAAGGGGGCAAGGCATTCAAGCAAGGATAGCTAAGAGAATATGTTGAACTGATCAACATGTGGTCAAGATGGTGAAGGGAGGCAAGAAAAGTCAGAGAAGGGGGTGAAAGGATGTGTCATACGTTTGGCCCCAATCTAAATGGGTTTTCCAGTATAAATGTTCCTTCTCTGTTCTGCAGCAAAGTTCTATGGAATGTTCTATTATTCTATTATTTGTTACTCTAAGTGTCCAACCAGAAACAGGACTCTGGCAAAAATATCTCAGTGATAACTGTTAGTCTTCCTTAGGGATACTTACCACTACCAGGACCACCACCATCACCATTAGTACACTCAGATTAGCAAATGCCTGTAGTTAATACTTCATACAAATAAATACAAATCAAATATTTAAAACAAAGGTAAACATATATTCCTTGTGCCCAGAAGGAAAGATTTTAACCTTTCACAAAGGATTCCCAATGGAGAAAGGAAATACAGGATTATAACCTTGGGATCTGTAGTACAGGGGAAATTTTTAGCAATATAGCTTCCATTTTGACATTCTTTTTGCTCAATCTGCTCAAGCAGCCTCATTCCCAGAATCCTGGTCTCTTTCTCTGTGGTAGGTACCTGAGCTTATGTTTCCACTTGCTCAGCTACATGCCTCATCAGAGTTGTTTCTCTTTGAGTTTCTCTCCTGGACTCACTAAACCAACTTTTAAATGTCACTTGTCGTTTTGGGCTATTATTCTTGATCTTGTGTTTTTTTTTTCCGGAATCCCTCAATGGACTAATTTATACCTTATAAAGAAATCATGTAGAATTGGTACATTTTTCCTATTAGTTTAACTAGATCCTGTTCAGTAATTAGCTGTATGAAAGAAATACTTCCTTACACTGGAAAAAGAGGAAAGATGGAGGAACTATAATTCTGAAGACAAACAAAAGATTTGGGAGAGGATAAGACAGAAGGAAAGATTAAGGAATAAGAAGTCTTGGTTAGAAAAGGAACTTCAGAATTCTGGTTCAGAGAAGTAGAATAATTATGGAACTTTTAGATCTATAGGACTACCCATCTATCTAGCTAAAGTGGAATGAAAATGGAGCTCATGGGACTTTGGGGAGTTGAACTGGTGGATAAGAGAACATAAAATGGCATCAATAGTTCATGTTTAGCTCTCCAAAATAGATAAAACTCCTGTAGAAGGATTCAAGGCAATAATAAATATTATAAGTACAAGGCAATCTTTTTTTTAACATCACTTAAAAAAAAACATTAACAAAGATCTCACCTAAGCAATTGATAAAAATCCCCCTCTTTTCCCAGTGATTTCTACCTACTTTCAGAATGCTATACTTCCTATTCCCACCAAGTTTATAGCTCTACCATGCAAGTCAAACTGTCCTCAGAAGGGAAACAAACTTGGGGTCGATAAGGTGACAACCTCCCTAATATTCTAGTGAATCCTTTTGTCATCCTAGAAACACAGACTTACCAAAACTCATCCAAGGGCTTGGATTTCTCTTAATGGGAAAAACATTTGGATTCACTACACAGACAATCCAACTAAGATTCTGTGGAGTCTTACTATCACCCCACAGGCCCACATAGGTGTCTGGTTTAATGATACTATGTTGAGAGTTTATAAACTCCCCTGGAAGGAAATGAACTCTTCCCATTAGACCTA
This sequence comes from Myrmecobius fasciatus, assembly GCA_023553655.1. Classification (NCBI taxonomy): domain Eukaryota; kingdom Metazoa; phylum Chordata; class Mammalia; order Dasyuromorphia; family Myrmecobiidae; genus Myrmecobius; species Myrmecobius fasciatus. Next base: position 17,839 of record JAJPUD010023781.1, read on the forward strand.
CTCTATCCAAATAACTCATTGTAGTAGGAATGGGAAAAGTCCGAGTTTTTGTCCTTGTCAAGGCTTTAGTCCTTTCCTTGAGTTTCAAGGGTGACATACTTGTTCTCTCCAAAAGGCTAATGTTGCCAGGGAACAATTTGTCCCCTTACTAGAAGGTTGGAATTAAGGATTTCTGAATGAGAGGTACTTACATTCACCAAAGGAGGTACTGCTCAGGAACTCTATTTTTCTCTCTCTAGAAGGCTTGATTTTGAAATTCTTCAAGACTTCAGCACTGTATAGGAAACCCCCCCCCCTTCTCTCTGTTGAAGGATGATTCTGTAAACTCTTCAAGAACTTTGACATTATTCAGGAAATCTCCCATTTCCCATTGAGGAGCCTGAGGTTCAGGAAATTGGGATCTAATAACTTTCTCTTGGACCATGCAGAATTCCCAGAGAACTCCTTCTGAAGATAGCCATGTGTGGCTCCTAGGGAGAGAACAGGATTTCCTCAGGTCCCAAAGTCACTCTTAACTCTTAAGCTCTGTTCTCCTTAAAAGGGCACTTAAATTCTTCAATAAACCTTCAGCCTTACACAAAGCATGCAAAAAGAGGTGACTAAGAGCCAACCAATTTAAACCCAATTCACACCATCAGGAGATACAATTAAAGTTCCAAACAAAGGTTTGTCATTCCTATAAACTCATCAAATTGATCAGGGAATTACATTTATCAATACCTACATTAATATATAGTTTTGCTTAACTGATTATGGATTTGGACTTTTGTTTCTTTAGTTTGGGGGTGGAGGAAGTGAGTACTTCAGATTGTTTATTTAATACTCCAGAAAGAAATGCTAGGACATCAAACCTGACACTTTTTGGAGGTTATGTTTGGAGGCATAGTTTTCAAAGCATTAGTGTAAAATTCTGTTCCTTGCATTTTCGTTGGTTGATTGTTGTCCTTTGTTCTTGAAGAAAACCAAAATAATATCACTATGTTAGAGTCAAATTAGTTTGTCCAACTGTGTCTGATCAGACCAAGAGGAGTTCCGAATGCTCTGTCAGAGGTCAGACACAAATATGATGCCATAATCTGCTGATTCCCTGAGGGTTTTGTTGGCTATTAGAGAGAAGAAAGTGAAAACCTAATTAAAGGGTTCTGAGCCATGGCATAAATATATTTGGATATTTAGAATAGTATTTTATCAACCTCCATTTCAGAGGTTCATGCTTTTTTGTGTATCATGGACCTCTTTGGCAGTCTGGTAAAACCTATGCCTCCTGAGAATAATGTTTCTAAATACATAAAATAAAATATATAAGATCACAAAGGAAACAAGTTATATTTTGAAATATTTTATCAAAATATTTTTTTTAAAAAGCTAGTGACTCCTAGATTAGAAACCAATAGGAAAGGCATCAGGCATGGCATGGCATAGCAGAAAGTCTCGGGCAAGACCGCTTGGTTTGTTGTGTTTAAGTATTCTGACAGTGGCTGACCAACTCCTTCCTTTGGGTAAAGTGTTACTCTTTCTGCAATCTTAAGAAAGGCCGTATGTTGTCTGATATGGAGTACTTACACTAGAGTAGTGACCCAGATGGGAAGAGGGAAGGGAACACAGAAAAAAAGCACCTGCTATGTGGCAGGCACTATGCTAAACACTTTATATATATATATACATATATATATATATATATATATATATATATATATATATATATATATA
>JAJPUD010023782.1:0-19546 GCA_023553655.1 Myrmecobius fasciatus
ATCCAAGCTTTACAGCATTTCCATTCTATATCCCTCAGAAATTAGTGGACACAAATAGTGTTGCAATCTTGAATTTAAAAAGACAAGTGAAGGTGCAGGATCTGTTTCTTAACCATTTTATAAGTAATATGCCCCATTTAGGCTTATCTTTTAACCTCTATGCCAATATGAAATAACACACTATCAAATAGAGCAGGAAAATGAGACAACACTTTTCAATCCTCCCAATCATTCAAGTGTCTTGACTTTTTACTCAGTCTTACCTCATATATTCAAGCAGTTACCAAATCCTGTGCAAAATTTTTCAATTAGTCTAAGGCTGCAAAAACCATCTGAAAACCCAACTCCTGATCCTGAAGAATATGTATTTTATTAAGGAAATAGATTATTTAAATAATTTGAGAAGTGGGGAAGAACACTAAAATGCAGTAATATTTAATGGAAAGTATACAGAGCCGGAAATCAAAGGAGTTGGGTTTTCATTTTGTATTTCTCACTTACTACTTGTATTATCTGACAAGTCATTGAATTTCTCTGGGTGATCCATCATCTCAAGAAGCTCTAAATCTGTAATATTTTAACAAATAAGAGATTTAAAAGTTACCTGATATTTATCGTTTCCTTTTAAATTCTTTGATATGGGATCAGATTAATATTGAAAACTAATAGTTAACAAAGCTTGGCTAATAAGTTAAAGCAGCAATTTTTAACTTTTGTGTGTCTGTGTAAAATATGCCTTTTGTTCAATAAAACATTATATTAAACTGCAGTTTTCAAAATATCTTCTTAAAAAGCATATGGACATCAAGTTTAAAAAAACCTGGGTAAAAGTGAAAGGTAAAGAAGTTCATTATACTTTTCTGTTTTTAACAACAGTGTTGATATTTAAGAAATATAGAACTGTTTATAACTGTTATATTTACCATACTATTTCCTTAAAATCTGTGTAGCAATGTGACTAGTGTCAAGACAGCACATAAACTACCAAAACTATTTAATAAAGCTAGAAAAAATATTTCAACAATATAGATGAACAAAAGATCAAGAATATAAACATGAGCAAATTTTAAAGTGTGAAAGAATATGACCCAAACAATTGCAGATTTCAATCTATATTACAAACCAGGAATCATTAAAATAATGTGTTACTGGCCAAGAAACAGTTATGATTTAGTGGAATATATTCTAGTGCTTGATAAACTCTCAAATCTAAATTTTTCTTGTAAAAAGTGAACATTTGGGGTGAAAAATCACTTAAAAAATAGAAACAACACCTTAAAGCAATGATTTAGACATACAGCATGATATCATAAGTAAATGAGGGGAACATGGGAAAATGTACCTGTCACATATATGGATAATAAAAGAGTTTACAGCCAAACAGAAGATAGAGTGGATTACAATAAATAAAGTAGATAATATCAATTACATGGAATATAATAAAAATAACAATACTACCTAAATTAATCTATTTATTTAGCACCATACTAATCAATCTCCCAAGAAATTATTTTACAGATCTAGAAAGCATAATAACACAGTTCATCTGGAAGAACAAGAGGTCAAGAATTTGAAGGGAATTAATGAAAAAAAGTGTCAATGAATTTGGCCTAGCTGTGCTAGAATTAAAACTATATTATAAAGCAATGCTCATGAAAAATATTTGGCACTGGCTAAAAGATAAAATAGTAGGTAAGTGGAACAGGTTAGGTTCACAGGACAAAATAATCATTGACTATAGTAATCTAGTGTTTGACAAACCCAAAGATCCCACCCTTGGGATAACTCCCTTTTTGACAAAAACTGCTGGGAAAATTGGAAATTAGTGTGGAAGGCATTGATCCACACTTAACACTTTATACCAAGATAAGGTCAAAATGGGTTTATGATTTATACATAAAGAGTGATATTATAAGAAAATTAGAAGAACATAGGATAATTTACCTCTCAGATCTGTGGAGATGGAAGGAATTTGTGACCAAAGAAGAACTGGAATTCATAATTGAACACCAAATAGATAATTTTGATTACATTAAGTCAATAAGTTTTTGTACAAACAAAACTAATGCAGACAAAATTAGAAGGGAAGCAATAAATTGGGAGAACATTTTTATATTCAAATTTATGATAAAGTTCTCTTTTCTAAAATATAGAGAGAAGTGACTCAATTCATAAGAATTCAAGCAGTTCTCCAATTGACAAATAAATGGTAAAAGTTTTCAGATGAAGAAACTGAAATTATTTCTAGTGATGTGAAAAGGTGTTCTAAATCATTCTTGATCAGTGAAATGCAAATTGAGACAACTCTGAGGTACTACTACACACATCTCAGATTGGTTAAGATGACAGGAAAAGATAATGACAAATGTGGGAGGGGATGTGGGAAAACTGGGACAATAATACATTGTTGATGGAATTGTGAATGGATCCAACCTTTCTGGAGAGCAATTTAGAACTATGCCCAAAGGGTTGTCAAATTGTTCATATCCTTTCATCCATCAGTGTTTCCACTGGGCTTATATTCCAAAAATATCTTTGATTCAATGGTGTTTTTACTGGGCTTGTGTCCTAAAGAGATCATACAGGAGGAAAAGGGACCCACGTGTGCAAAAATCTTGGTGGCAACCCTTTTTGTAGTGGCAAGAAGCTGGAAATTGAGTGGATGCCCATTAATTGGAGAATGGCTGGATAAGCTATGGTATCTGAATGTTATGGAATATTATTGTTCTATAAGAAACGAGTGAGAGAATGACTTCAGCGAGGCCTGAAGAGACTTATATGAACTGATGCTAAGTGAGCAGAAATAAGAGATCATTATACACAGCAACAACAAGATTATATGATGATCAATTCTGATGGACATGGGTCTTTTCAAAAATGTCATGATTCAGGCCCATTCTAATGATCTTATGATGATGAGAGTAGTCTACACCCAGAGAGAGGACTGTGGGAACTGATGGTAGGTTGCAACATATCATTTCTCTCTTTTTGTTATGGTTCAGTTGAAATATATTTTTCTTTCTCATTTTTTTGATCTGATTTTTCTTGTGCAGCAAGATAATTATATAAATGTGTGCCTATTTTGGATTAAGCACATATTTTTACCATGCTTAACATATATTGGATTACATGCCATCTAGGGGAGGGAGTGGAGAGAAAGGGGGAATTGGAACACAAGATTTTTCAAAGGTCAATGTTGAGAAAATTATCCTTTCATATATTTTGAAAATAAAAATTTTGAGTAAAAAAATTGGTCTCAGATACTTACTTACTAACCGTTCAATCCTGAATAAGGTGCTTAAATTCCATTTGCCACTGTTTCCTTATATGTAAAAGGAGGATAATAACAGGTTCTGTTCTACTTTGAGGATCAACTGAGATAAGGATTATAAGGTGATTAGCCTAATGCCTAGCACATAGTAAATGATATATATGTTAGATATTATTATGTTTCTTGGCTATTCTATACTGTCTAATATTTTGTTTGCAGTGCAATTAAACATTTCTCTATAAGACCTTTTTCAGATGATTTGTTTTTCTACTCATCCAAATATTATATTTGTGATGGTTTTGCAACATAAATACAATAAATTTATTCGCACCAAATTAAATTTAGTAATCCAGCTGGTCAAGAATCATCTGAATCATATTACTATTATTCAGTGCATTAAAAATCATTCACAGATCTCATTTGCAAATGGCATAAGCATACTATCATTGCTTCAGATCATTGATAAAATCTTCTACACATATTATTTTATACCACCCTTCTACAAAGCAGTTCAGAGAGGATGGGCATCTTCTTAGATATTTCCTTTGGAATCAGTTGTGTTCTTTATAATTTCACAAAATTAATTTTTATTGCCTATGATTTTCATTTTTTTCTATTGACATTTTTATGGTCTATGATTTTCATTTTTTTCTATTGATATTTTATAGTCATTTCAAATATAGTTTTCCTCTCTCTGTTTATTCACTTTCCACCCATCTATGTTTTCTTTTTCCATTATGCTTCTAGCTTCTTTAAAAGAACAGTAATATTCCAGTATATTGCTATACAACAATTTGTTCACCAATTCTTTGATTCATGGCTTTTTAAAATAAAATTCTAATTCTCTGCTAACACTAGTGATGTTGTAAATATTTTGATTTAGTTGTATAAACCAAACATAGCATGAGGTAGAGAACTATAAATGGAATCTCTACTTCAAAAAGACATAGACATTTCAACTACTTCATTTGCATAGTGGCAAATAGTTTTCTAGAATGGTTGTGTTATCTCACAAACAACTTCACCAACAACAAAATGTTCCATAAAATATTTTATTTTGATTATATCCATATTTTGTTCTCTTTGCCATGTTTTTGTATATGAGGTTAAAAGTTAGAATTGTTTGATTTGTATTCTTATCACTATGAGTGACGGAGTATTTCATACACATAGTTTCTCATAATGTGTAATTATTTTGAGAACTATTCATTCTGTTCTTTGACCATTTATTCTTCACTTGAAGGACATATAGATATATACTTGAACACACATTCACCCATAGGTTTCCATATGTGTACACATTTATATACATAAATATATATATATATATAGAAAACCAGTGAATTATCAGCAATATTTGGCATAATGACTCCTAATGCTATGAATGTCAATATTCAGATCACATATCTATTATTATTTTTTGTGAAATATGCTTTAAGATGTAGTTTAGTTCATATAGTTCCTGACTTTTCCTTAGTAGATAGATTCCCAAATATCTTATACTGTCAACAGTTATTTTGAATGGAATTTCTTTTTGTATCTTTTGATGCTGAACTTTGTTGGTAATATATAAAAAACTGATGATTTATGTGGATTTATTTTGTATCCTGCAACTTTGCTAAAGTTGTGAATTGTTTCTAGCACTTTTTTAGTTGAGTTTCTAGGGTTCTCTAAGGATACCATCATGTCATCTGCAAAGAGTGATAATTTGGTTTCTTCACTACCTACTCTAATTCCTTTAATCTCTTTTTCTTCTCTTATTGCTAAAGCTAACATTTCTAATACAATATTAAATAGTAATGATGACAGTGGGAAGCCTTGTTTGACTCCTGATCTTATTGGGAATGGATCTACTTTGTCTTCATTACATGTGATGCTTGCTGATGGTTTTAAGTAGATGCTTCTAATCATTTTAAGAAAAAGCCCATTTATTACTATACTTGCTAGTGTTTTTAATAGGAATGGGTGTTGGATTTTATCAAATGCTTTTTCTGCATCTATTGAAATAATCATATGATTTTTGTTAGTTTGGCCATTAATATAATTGATTATGCTGATAGTTTTCCTAATATTGAACCAGCACTGTATTCCTGGTATAAATCCCACTTGGCCATAATGTATTATCCTGGGGATGACTTTCTGTAATCTCATTTCTAATATCTTATTTAAATTTTTTGCATCAATATTCATTAGGGAAATTGGTCTGTAGTTTTCCTTTTCTTGTGTTACCCTGATTGTGGCTCATATACTTGAATTGTTTCTTGATAATTGTAATATTTTCTCTTGGAGAGTTTCAGAATTATATCATATTTTGGGAGTTTTCATCTTGGGATCTCTTTCAGGAGGTGATTCATGGATTCCTTCAATTTCTATTTTACCTTCTCGTTCTAGAATATCAAAAAAGTTTTCTTTGAACATTTCTTGAAAAATGATATGTAGGTTCTTTTTTGATCATGGTGTTCAGTCATTTAAAGAAAATATAAAATTATTTCTCCTGGACCTATTTCCCAGGTCAGATATTTTTCAGTGAGATACTTTACATTTTCCCCCCATTTTTCCCCCATTTTTTCTTTTTTTTTTTCCTTTGGTTTTGTTTTACTGTTTTTTAATTTTTTATGAAGTCAATAGCTTTTATTTGTTTACTTCTAATTATCCTTTTTTCTTTTTTTCTTTTAAAAATGCATTTTATTTGAAAAAAACAGAGTAAGAAAAAAAAAGAAAAATAGAGCAGAACATTAGGGAGGAATTGAAAACACATAACAACAAATTACCATATGAAATATTTATATATACATATATATATATTTATAATTGTTTCAGTTATATTCATGAAAGTCCATTTTTTTTCTTTACTTCCTTGTCAATTTTTCTTTAGTTCTCTGCCATGCATCTTATTTACTTTATTCTCTCCCCCCACTTTCATTCTCCCCACCATCTCCAACCTAATTGCAGTTAAATATAAAAATATATATATGTAGACATATGTAGATATGCACATACATCCACATAATCACACACACACACACACACATACACACACACACACCACAAACACATGTCTTTCCTATTCCTGTTGACTCTTTAATTAAATACTGTTCCATAACTTACCTTGTTATTTCTTGACCTGTGCCTACAAAGGATCCCTCTCTTGTCTTCTTCCCTGATCCTTTGCTTTCCCCCATTTCTTTTTAGATTTTGGAGGATGATATACCCTTTATGGCATATAGTATTGCTTATTAAACCCCTTCCTATATGGGTAGGTTTTTAAAACTACAAGTTCTCCCTTCCCTCTAATGTCTCTATTTATTCTTATGTATGTCATTTGTATAATATTATTACTGTTTTTCCTTAACTCTGTCAATATTTCTTTTGCAATATTCTCTTGTTAATTTGAATTTTAACTATATAATATACATTACCTTTGTAAAAACAAACAAACAAAAAACCATAAACTTCTCCATGTTTAAACAGTTTGTCCATGTTGAGTTCTTTAAAACTGATCTTTGATATTGTCTTTTATATGTTAAATTTTCTGTTAACTTCTGGTTTGGATGATAAAAAATCCTAAAATTCTGCAAGTGCATTCAAGTTCCTTTTTTTCTCCTTCAAAATTATATAAAAAAAACAAAAAACAAACAAAAAAAAACTTTGCTGAATATGATATTTTTAGTCACAGGCCTAGTTCTTTTTATTGTAGGTAGATATGATTCTAAGACTTGTGGTCTTTTACTGTAGCTGCTGAAAAATCATGTACACTTCTAATTGTCACTGCATTGTATTTTAATTCTTTTTTCCTTATTTCTTGCAAAATTTTCTCTGATCTGGGGACCCTCTGAGGTGCAAATCTGTTCTGTTTATGTTGGAAATTGAAGAGCTTGAAATTTACCTACCTAATGTGCCATCTTCCCAGAATCCTCCCCTTTAATTTTAATTTTCAAGGAATTATTTTCCTCATTGAGCTCTTGTAGCTCTTTTCCCATTTGGCCATTTTTTTTCCTTTTAAGGCATTCTTGTCCTCATTAACTTTTTATTTCCTTTTGCACCACTCTCAATTCTCTTCTCCCTTCCCTCCCATCATCACTCATTCAAATTTCAAATTCCCTTTTTATGTCCTCCATATCCTAAGACCAATTCTGACTTTTCTTCGAGGCTTTAGATATAGGACCTTTGGCTATTATCTTCTTCTGAGTGTGTTTTTGATCTTCTTTGTCAATATAGTAATTTTCTATAGGCAGAATCTTTGTCTATTTTGCACTCATTTTCCCATCCAATTACTTAGCCATTAACTCTTTGTTAACATAGGACTAGTTTTCAGAATGGAGGGTGCATTGTCCAAAACTTCAAGGATTTTGTGGAACTGTTTTCAGAGATCCTGCTAGGGACCTGACCACAGCACTCTTTTCTGCCTTGGAAGTGTGAGGTGACCCTGCTTCAGGGTGGCTGTAATGTCTAGGGTGCTAAAATGTTTTATCAATACTAATAAAGAGACCCCTTGTGATCTGGGGGCTCTGGAAGCTGCCACCACTACCACTGCTCATGACCATTATTGGTATGTTGGTTTCTTAAAAAGAATGCAATGAACAAAACCATTTAATTGGCCAATTGCAAAAAGAGTTAAAAACAGTAACTCAAAAAATAAGACACTGAAAATTAGAGTGGAACCTTATGGAAGTGAATGACTCAAAAAAACCTTGAAGAATCAATCAAACAAAAACAAAAAAATGAAAAATGAAAGAAAATATGAAATATCTCATAGGAAAAACAACTGACCTGGAAAATAGATCTAGGAGAGACAATCTAAGGATTATAGGGCTTCCTGAAAGCCATGATGAAAAAAAGAACCTACAAATAATCTTACAGGAAATCATAAAACTGCCCTGACACTTTAACATCAGAAGGTAAAATAGCCATTGAAAGAATCCACCAATCATCTCCTGAAAGAGACCCCAAAACTAAATCCTTAAGGAATATCGTGGCTAAATTTCAGAACTATCATACCAAGGAAAACATATTGCAAGCAATCAGAAAGAGACAATTTAAATATGGAGGAGCCACAATAAGGATGACCCAGGACATAGCAGCTTCCACCTTAAAGGAATTGAAGGGCCTGGGATCTGATATTCTGAAAAGCCAAGGAACTGGGATTGCAAACAAGAATAAACTATTTAGTTAAAATGAGCATTATCTTTCAGGAAAAAAGACGGACATTCAGTGATATAGCTGAATTTCACCTATTTCTAGTGAAAACACCAGAACTGAAAAAAAAAATTGATCTTCAAACACAGAACTCAAGAGAAACATAAAAAAGGTAAACAAGGTAAAAAAAAAACCCTTGAGAACTAAATTTTCTGTTATGGATTTACTTAGAGAATAAGGGGATAAGTTGAGTTTATTATGATAATATGAAAAATAAATTAGAGGTAGAAGAAAGTTCACACTGGAAAAAATAGGAAAAAGGAGGTAAAATAAAAGAAATTACCTCAAAGGAAGAGGCAAAGAAAACTCATTGAGGGAAAGAAGTGAGGAGGATGAGCATTGTGTTAATCTTAATCTCATCAGTTTGGGCTCTGAGAAAATAATAGACATATTTGGTATCACAAAGAAACTTGTCCCACCTTATAAGAAAATAAAAGGAAAGGGGGGAAAGAAAGGGAAAGACTAATAGAAGGGAAAACAGAAGAATTAGGGGAAAGGTGTAAAAAGGGGGAGGGTCTCTAAAGGGAAAGGACCATTTGAGGGAAGTGTTCATCAAAAGCAAAATACTGGAGAGGAGGAAAGGGGGATAGGAAAGAGAAAAGCATAACCTAGGGTAAATAAGATGGCAGAAAATGTAGAATTAGTTATTTAAACTGTGAATGTGAATGGGAGAAAGTCTCCCATAAAGCAGAAGGGGATAGCAGACTGGAATAAAAGCCAGAATCCAACAATATGTTGAAACAAATTTAAAGCATAATTATGCATACAAAATAAAGATAAAGGGCTAGATCAGAATCTATTATGCTTCAGATGAACAAAAAAAAAAAAAAAAACAAACAAACAAAACAAAACAAAAAAAAAGCAGGGGTAGCAATCCTGATCTCAGATCAAGTAAAAGCCGAGATAGATCTAATTAAAAGAGACAAGGAAGGAAACTATATGTTACTAAAGGATACCATAAATAGTGAAGGAATATCAATACTAAACATATATGTACCAAGTGGTATAGCATGGAAATTCCTAGAAGAAAATTTCAGAGAGGAACAAGAAGAATTAGACAGTAAAACTCTAATATTTGGGGATCTCAACCTTGCTCTCTAAGAACTAGATAAATCAAAACAAAAAATAAATAATAAAAAAATTAAGGAGGTAAACAATATGTTGGAAAAGTTAGGTATGATATAGATCTTTGGAGGAAATTAAATGGGGACAAAAAGGAGTTTAATTTTTTTGCAGTGGTTCATGGAAATTATATGAAAATTGTCCATTTGTTAGGACATAAAAGCCTCAAAATCAAATGCAGAAAGACAGAAATAGTAAATGCATTTTTTTCAGATCATGATGCAATAAAAATCACATACAATATAAGCCAGGAAAAAGAGAACAAAAAACAATTGGAAACTAAATAATTTCCTCCTAAAGAATGCATGGGTGAAACAGTAAATTACAGACAAAACTACAAATTTCATCCAAGAGAATGACAATAATGAGACAAAATACTAAAATTTGTGTGATGCAGCCAAAGTGGTAATAACGGGAAATTTTATATCTGTAGAAGCCTCCTTGCATAAAATAGAGAAATAGAAAAATAGAAATAGAGAAATGAATTGTGCTTGCAACTAAAAAAACTAGGAAAAAAACAAATTAAAAACCCCCAATCAGATATCAAATTTGAAATCCTAAAAATAAAAGTAGAGATTAATAAAATTGAAAGTAAAAATGCTATTGAATTAATAAATAAAACTAAAAGTTGATTTTATGAAAAAAACAACAAATTAGTTAAAACTTTAGTTAATTTGATTAGACAAAGGAAAGAGAAAAATCAAATTGATAGTCTCAAAAAAGAAAAGGGAGAACTTTCCACCAATAAAGAGGGAATTAGAACAATAATTAGGAGTTATTTTTTGCCCAATTTTATGCCAATAAATTTGATAACCTAAATGAAATAGAGGAACACTTACAAAATTATAGATTGCCCAGATTAACACAAGAGGAAATAAATTACTTACATTGTCCCATTGTAAAAAAAGAAATAGAACAAGTCATTAATAAACTCCCTAAGAAAAAATCTCCAGGACCAGGTGGATTTACATTTGGATTCTACCAAACATTAAAAGAACAATTAAGTCCAATACTATATAAACTATTAAAAAATAGGGAATGAAAGACTCCTACCAAATTCATTTTATGACACAGACATGATACTGAAACCTAAAACAGTTAGAATGAAAACAGAGAAAAAAAAGTATAGACCAATCTCCCTAATGATTATTGATGTAAAAATCTTAAATAGAATATTAGCAAAGAAATTACAGGAAATCATCCCCATGATAAATACACCATGACCCAGTAGGCTTTATATAAGGATTGCAGGGTTGGTTCAATATTAGGAAAACTATTAGCATAATTAACAATATCAATAACCAATTTAACAAAAAAACATATAATTATCTCACTAGGTACAGAAAAAGCATTTGATAAATCCAACATCCATTCCTATTAAAAACACTAGAGAATATATAACAGCTGTGTGACCCTGGGCAAGTCACTTAACCCCAATTGCCTCAACAAAAAAAAAATTAAAAAAAAAAAACTAGAGAATATAGGAATAAATGGACTTTTCCTTAAAATAGTAGCATCTATTCAAAACCATCAGTTAGCATCATATGTAATGGTGATAAATTGGAACCATTCCCAATAAAATCAGGGGTGAAACAAGGCTGCCCATTATCAACATTACTATTCAATATTGAATTAGAAATGCTAGCTTTGGCAATAAGAGAAGAAAAAAATCAGAGTTGATCATGAGGAAATCAAATTATCACTCCTTGTAGATGATATGATGGTATACTTAGAAAACCCTACAAAATCAACTAAAAAACTATTATAAATAATCTGCAACTTTAGCAAAGTTGCAAGATACAATATAAATCCATATAATTCATCAGCATTTTTATAAATCACTAACAAAATCCAACAGCAAGAGATACAAAGAGAAATTCCATTTAATATAACTGTCAATAGTATAAAATATTTGGTAATATATCTGCCAAGGGAATGTCAAAAAGTATATAAGCAAAACTACAAAACATTTTCCACAAAAATAAAGTCAGATCTAAAAAATGGGAAAAACATCAAGTGCTCTTAGACAGGTCGAGTGAATATGATAATGGTGACAATACTACCTAAACTAATCTTTTTATTTAATGCTATAACAATCAAACTCCCTAGAAATTATTATACTGACCTAGAAAAAATAAAAACAAAATTCATCTGGAAGGGAAAAAATGTCAACAATTCCAAGGGAATTAATAATAACAATAATAACAATAATAATAATAATAATAATAATAATAATAATGAACAAATGAAAGTGGCATAACTTTATCCGATATAAAACTATATTATAAAGCCACAGTCATGAAACCATTTGGTACTGGCTAAAAAACAGAGTAGTTGAACAGTGAAATAGTTTAGGTTCACAGGAAAAAATAGTCAATGACTATAGTAATTGTGTTTGACAAAACCAAAGACCCCAGCTTTTGGGATAAGAACTCACTATTTGACAAAAACTTCTGGGAAAATTGGAAACTTGGAAACTTGGTAAATTGGTTCTTTCTCCTCATTTCTTTTTTTTTTCCAATTTGGCTAATATGTTTTGTATTATTTCAATAAATACCTGATATGTATATATATATATATATGTACATATATAAATGTATATATGTACATATATATATATATATTTGCATTCTCACTGATTAAGGAAGAGAGTAGAGAGAAAAAGAAAATTTTTTAAAATAAAAAAAATTAAGAAAATTACTAATGCATTAATATAATATAAGGAAAAAGAATTGCATTATTATGGTTATTAGTGCTTTGAGCTTTGTCGATATACATATTTAGTAAAGGTATAAATCCATGTTTTAACAATTAGATTATGCAGAATATTGCATATAGTTGAAGGAAGTATAGAGAATTAATTTCATCACCTTCTTTTTAGGTAATTCATGAAGAAATTAATGGAGAATTATTCATGTCACTTTGTTTAATAATGTTGCTCAATTATCTTGAAAATTCATTCATTAGGGCGGAGCCAGGATGGCAAACTTCAGACAGCATTGTCTGTGAGCTCCTGAGACTTCCCTCAGACCCAGAAAAATTGAGCCTCCAAACTGGTTCTGGAGTGAGGGCTCCACCAAACACTTGGACTACAACGTACTTCTATCAAAAATCTACTTTGAAAAAAACTCCGGAGGTCAGTCTCAGGTGAATTGGCAGCTGGTTGTGATCAGACGCCAGTGAGTCCAGGGTGGAAGTCTGGCTGCTACAGAGGTGCGGATTTTAGGCATCCAGGAAGTCCCTGGGAGACTCCTGGGCCACTTTGCACTGCTTGCGCGCAGGTGCTTTGGCAGATCTGCCTCTGATAAAGAGTGGATTGAGAGCAGCTGAAAGCATGATCCTACTGCGGATCTAGCCAAGCCCCACTCCGGAAGTCAACTCCACATACTGCCCCCCAGGGCAAATTGAAATGGCAGAATTCCCTGCTAGTGATTCAGACCTCAAGTAATCCAGACCTAAACTTCTTACACTTCAAAAACATGAGCAAGAAGCAGAAAAGAGCTCTCACCATAGACAACTTTTACGGAGAGAAAGTAGGGCAGTCCCCAGATCTTGAGATTCTGAAAACAATCCCAGAGGAATTCACAAAGGCGGGCATGAGCTGGACTCCTTTTCAGAAGGCTTTCTTGGAAGATTGCATAAAGAATCTTAAAAGAGAGCTAGAAGAAGAATGGGGAAACAAATTGAGATCAGTGCAACAGAGATGTCAAAAACTGGAAAACAAGACTGGTGAATTGGAAAAAGAAAACAATTCACTGAAAAACAAAATTTGTGAATAGGAAAAAATCACCAATTCACTGGAAAATAAAAATGGTGAATTGGAAAAAATCATCAATTCACTGGAAAATAAAAATGGTGAATTGGAAAAATCATCAATTCACTGGAAAATAAAAATGGTGAATTGTAAAAAGACAACAATTCACTGAAAAATAAAATTGGCAAAATGGAAAAAGAATGCATCACACCAAGAAATTCAATTGGCCAGCTACAAAAGGAGTTACAAAAAGACAACTGAAGGAAATAATATTTAAAAATTAAAATTGAACAAATAGAAGTAAATGACTCAATAAGACTTCAAGAATCAGTCAAACAAAAACAAAAAAATGAAAAAATAGAAGAAAATATGAAATATCTCTTAGGAAAAACTACTGACTTGGAAAACACATCCAGGAAAGACAATCTAAGGATTATTGGACTCCCTGAAAACCACGATGAAAAAAAAAAAACGAGATACGAGCATCCAGGATGCTATCTTCCAGGAAATCGTGAAAGAGAATTGCCCTGATGTTTTAGAATCAGAAGGCAAAATTGGCATTGAAAGAATTCACCAATCACCTCCTGAAAGAGACCCCAAAATGAAAATCCCAAGGAATATCGTGGCCAAATTTCAGGACTATCACACCAAGGAAAGGATATTACAAGCAGCTAGAAAGAAACAGTTCAAATACCAAAGAACTGTAATTAGAATTACAAAAAATCTGTCAGCTTTAACATTAAAGGATCACAGGGCCTGGAATCAGATATTCTGAAAGGCAAAAGAACTTGGATTACAGCCAAGAATAAGTTATCCAGCTAGAATGAGCATCATCTTCCAGGGAAGAAGATGGTCATTCAATGATACAGGAGAATTTCACCTATTTCTAATGAAAAGACCAGATCTGAACAAAAAATTAGACCTCCAAATACAGAGCTCAAGAGAAGCATAAAAAGGTAAAAAAGGAAAGAACTCTGGAGAACTATATTTCTACTCTAGGTATCCTTAAAGAATGGGGATATAGGGGCCAGCTTGATGGCACAGTGGATAGAGCACCAGCCCTGAAGTCAGGAAGACCTGAGTTCAAATCTGGTCTCAGACTCTTAACACTTCCTAGCTGTGTGACCCTGGGCAAGTCACTTAACCCCAATTGTCTCAGGAAAAAAAAAAGAATGGGGATATAATTTGATTTTTCTTTGATAATAATGGAAAAGAAATTAGAGGTGGAAGGTATATCATACTGAAAAGAAAAGGGGGGAAGGAGGCAAAATAAAGTAAAAATAAAGGAGGTAAAATAAGGCAAAATCTCATAAAGAGACATAGAAAATCTAATATAAATGAGGGAAAGAAATGAGGGCTACGAGTATTGTGTAAACCTTATTCTCATTAGACTGGACTCTAAGAGAGTATATCAGACACATTTGGCTTCAAAGAAAGACCTGACCCTCCTTGTGGGAAAGTGGGAGGAAAAGGAGGAAAGGAAAGGGATAGACTAACAGAAGGATTAGGGGAAAGGTGCAAAGGGAGGGAGGGCTTCCAAAGGGGGGAGGACTTTTGGAGGGAGGTGGTCATAAAAATAAAGTACTGGGGGAAAGGGGAAGGGAGAGAGGGGAAAGGGAAGAGAAAATCATAACTCTGGGTAAATTAGATGTAAGAAAATACATCTGTGAATGTGAATGGGATGAACTCTCCCATAAAATGGAAGGAGGTAGCAGACTGGATTAAAAGCCAGAACCCTACAATATGTTGTTTACAAGAAACACATCTAAAACATACAGACACATACAGAGTGAAGGTAAAGGGCTGGAAAAGAATCTTTTATGCTTCAGGTGAACAAAGAAAGGCAGGGGTGGCAATTCTTATCTCAGATCAAGTAAAAGCAAAATTAGATCTAATTAAAAGAGATAAGGAAGGAAACTATATTTTACTAAAGGAAATCATAGACAATGAAGCAGTATCAATACTAAACATATATGCACCAAGTGGTATAGCATCAAAATCCTAGAGAAGAAACTAACAGAGATGCAAGGAGAAATAGACAGTAAAACTATACTAGTGGGGGATCTCAACCTTGCTCTCTCAGAATTAGATAAATCACAAAATAAATAAGAAAGAAGTTTGGCACGTAAACAAAAGGCTGGAAAAGTTAGGTATGATAGATCTCTGGAGGAAATTGAATGGAGATAGAAGGGAGTATACTTTTTCTCAGGTGTTCATGGAACTTATATGAAAATTGATAATGAGTTAGGGCATAAAAACCTCGAAATCAAATGCAGAAAATAAGGAATGGTAAATGCACCCTTTTCAGATAATGATGCAATAAAACTCACCTGTAATATAAGACCAGGAGAAAACAGACCACAAATTAATTGGAAATTAAATAATCTAATTCTGAAAAATGAATGGGTGAAAGAGCAAATTATAGACACAATGGACAATTTCATCCAGGAGAATGACAATAATGGGACAACATACCAAAATTTATGGGACACAGCTAAAGCGATTGTAAGGGATAATTTTATATCTCTAGATGCTTACTTGCATAAAACAGAGAAAGAAAAGATCAATGAACTGGGCTTACAATTAAAAAAGCTATAAAAAGACCAAATTAAAAACCCTCAATTAAATACCAAATTGGAAATTCTGAAAATTAAAGGGGAGTTCAATAAAATTGAAAATAAGAAAACTATGGAATTAATAGATAAAACTAAGAGTTGGTTTTATGAAAAAAACAACAAAATAGATAAGCCTTTAGTTAATTTGATTAGAAAAAGGAAAGAGGAAAATAAAGTTGTTATTCTCAATAATGATAAGGGAGAACTTTCCTCCAATGAAGAAGAAATTAGAGTAATAATTAGGAGTTTCTTTGCCTAACTTTATGCCAATAAATTTGATAATGTAAATGAAATGGAGGAATATTTACAAAAATATAGATTGCCTAGGTTAACAGAAGAGTAAATAAATTATTTAAGTAGCCTCATTTTGGAAAAAGAAATAGAAAAAGCTATTAATCAACTCCCTAAGAAAAAATCTCCAGGGCCAGATGGATTTACATGTGAACTCTACCCAACATTCAAAGAACAATTAATCCCAATACTGTATAAACTATTTGAAAAAAATAGGGAAAGAAGGTATACTACCAAATCCCTTCTATGACACAGATATGGTGCTGATAGCTAAACCAGGTAGGGAAAAAATGAGAAAGAAAACTGCAGACCCATTTCCCTAATGAATATTGATACAAAAATCTTAAATAGGATTTTAGCAACGAGATTACAGAAACTTATCCCCAGGATAATACACCATGATCAAGTAGGATTTATACCAGGAATGCAGGGCTGGTTCAATATTAGGAAAACTATTAGCATAATCAATTATATTAATAACCAAATTAATAAAAAACATATGATTATCTCAATAGATGCAGAAAAAAACCTTTGATGAAATCCAACACCCATTCCTATTAAAAACACTAAAGAGTATAGGCATAAATGGGCTTTTTCCTTAAAGTGATTAGTAGTATCTACTTAAAACCTTCAGTAAGAATCATATGTAATGGACTCAAACTAGAACCATTCCCAATAAGATCGGGAGTGAAACAAGGCTGCCCACTGTCACCAGTACTATTTAATATTGTCTTAGAAATGTTAGCTTTGGCAGTAAGAGAAGAAAAAGAGATTAAAGGAATTAGAGTAGGTCATGAGGAAACCAAATTATCACTCTTTGCAGATGACATGATGGTAGACTTAGAGAACCTTGGAGACTCGAGTAAAAAACTACTAGAAACAATTCACAACTTTAGCAAAGTTGCAGGATGTAAAATAAATCCACATAAATCATCAGCATTTTTATATATTACCAATAAAGTTCAGCAGCAAGAGATACAAAAAAAATTCCATTCAAAATAACTGTTGATAGTATAAAATATTTGGGAATTTATCTGACAAGGGAAAGTCAGGAACTATATGAACTAAACTACAAAACACTTTCTACACAAATAAAATTAGACCTAGTCAATTGGAAAAACATCAAATGCTTATGGGTAGGCCAAGCAAATATAATAAAAATGATAATACTACCCAAACTAATTTACTTGTTTTTTGCCATACCAATCAAACTCCCAAGAAATTACCTTACAGATATAGAAAAAAATAGTAGCAAAATTCATTTGGAAGAACAAAAGGTCAAGAATTTCAAGAGAATTAATGAAAAAAAAAGGCTGATGATGGTGAACTTGCTGTACCAGACCTAAAACTATATTACAAAGCAGTGGTCATCAAAACCACTTGGTACTGGCTAAGAAATAGATTAGTTGATCAGTTGAATAGGATAGAATCACAAGACAAACTAGGCAATAACTATAACAATTTAGTCTTTGATAAACCCAAAGACCCCAGCTTTTGGGATAAGTACTCACTCTTTGACAAAAACTGCTGGGATAATTGGAAACTAGTGTGGAAGATATTAGGGCTTGACCCACATCTAACACCACATACCAAGATAAGATGTAAATGGGTTCATGATCTGGATATAAAGAGTGATATTATAAGTAAATTAGAGGAATGTAATATAGTTTACCTCTCAGACCTATGGAGATGGAATAAATTTATGTCCAAAGAAGAACTGGAACTCTTAATTGAAAACCAGATATATAACTTTGACTACATTAAGTTAAAAAGTTTTTGTACAAACAAAACCAATGCAGTCACGATTAGGAGGGAAGTAATAAATAGGGAAATCATCTTTACATTTAAGGGTTCTGATAAAGGTCTCATCTCTAAAATATATAGAGAATTGTCTCATATTTATAAGAATTCAAGCCATTCTCCAATCGATAAATGATCAAAGGATATGAACAGACAATTTTCAGAGGATGAAATTAAAACTATTTGTAGTCATATGAAAAGGTGCTCCAAGTCACTATTTATCAGAGAAATGCAAATTAAGACAACCCTGAAGTACCACTACATACCTGTCAGATTGGCTAAAATGACAGGAAAAGTTAATGATGAATGTTGGAGGGGATGTGGGAAGGCTGGGACACTGATGCATTGTTGGTGGAGCTGTGAACGGATCCAGACATTGTGGAGAGTAATTTGGAGCTATGCTCAAAAAGTTATCAAATTGTGCATACTTTTTGACCCAGCAGCATTTCTATTGGGCTTGTATCCCAAAGAAATCATAAAGGAAGGAAAGGGCCGCACATGTGCACGAATGTTTGTGGCAGCCCTTTTTGTAGTGGCTAGAAACTGGAATTTGAATAGATGCCCATCAATTGGAGAATAGCTAAATAAATTATGGTATATGAATATTATGGAATATTATTGTTCTGTAAGAAATGACCAGCAGGACTATTTCAGAGAGGCCTGGAGAGACTTGCATGAACTAATGTTGAGTGAAATGAGCAGAACCAGGAGATCATTATACATGGCAAGAACAATATTATATGACGATCAATTCTGATGGACATGGCTCTCTTCAACAATGAAATGTTTCAAACCACTTCCAATTGTTCACTGATGAAGAAGGCCATATACACCCAGGGAGAAGGATATGAAATGTGAAACACAACATAACATTCTCATACTCTCGATTGATGTTTGCTTCCATTGTTTTTTTTATCTGATATATCTTTTGTGTAGATATGATTTTTCTTACACAACAATGATAAGTGTAGAAATGTGTATACATATATTCGATCTGTCAAGTATTTTAACATAATTAACATGTATTGGATATCCTGCCAACTAGGGGAGGGGTGGGGAGTTGGGGGGAAAAATTTGTAACAGAAAGATATCTAAGGGTTAATGTTGAAGAATTACCCATACATATGTTTTGGAAATTAAAAAAAAAAAAGAAAATTTATCCATTATTAGTCTCTGACTAACAGTAACTTTCCATGGATAATAACAATTTTCATGATGAGTAACAGGTTGGATACAGAATAGTGCCCAAATTTATTGGGATGAGAAGTTCAGAAAACACTTTTTGGTAGGATACTAAGTAGGACAAAGACATAGGGGTGATAAGAAGTGTGACTGAGTTGTGGATATTTCTGTATCATTCAATGAAATCTTTATTAATTTCCCCCTTAGCTTAGCTCGAGTGGCAAAGTTCTGGATAAAAGTTTGAAAGTTGGACTTGGTAGGACACATAAACACCATATATATATATATATATATATATATATATATATATATATA
>JAJPUD010023783.1:0-19546 GCA_023553655.1 Myrmecobius fasciatus
AGAGAGAGAGAGAGAGAGAGAGAGAGAGAGAGAGAGAGAGAGAGAGAAGAGAGAGAGAGCACACAAGCGCTGGAAGACAGTAGGTCAAAGCAAAAAGTATTTAAACACATTGCTATAGATGAATTGAGTGAATCTCAGAGGAGGAGACATTGTTGAATGATTAAAGTCAGACATCTATGTTTGGGAATTTGATAGAAAGCCTTGAATGCTAGCCAGAAAAAATATTAAATTGATCCAGTAAAACAATAGTAAGGCAATTTAAATTGTTTGTTAAGCAGAAAGAGACTTGATTAAAGGGGTACTTTTGACAGATTAATTGGGATATAGTAGTTAAGATAGAACAGAGAGGAAAAGCCTGGAGACAGTAAGATTAAACTATTTACTTTTTTGAAGAGTTTGTATTTTTGGTCTGGACCTCTGATTTCTTTGTTGTACAAATTCTTGGTTAGGGAATTCCCTCTACTATTTTTTCAGCTATGACAGTAGTCAAATCATATTTCTCTAAACATAAAAGTATATACATAAAAATCTTATATATCCTACTATCTTAAACAGAACTATGTTTAAATTCCATCTCATACTTAGCTGTTACTAAAGGCAATGCATTTTATCTCATTGGTTCTTGGTTTCCAGATCTATCAAACAAGAATCTTGGATTAGATGACCTCTGTCATCTCTTCCAACTCTAGATTTAGAATTCAAACTTTTACTATATGTGTTGTTGTTTCTCTTTCTGTTACATTTTCAAAGTTTTGTGTAATGAATTTATACTTTCTGAATTTAATAAAGATTCCATTCAAAAGAGAAGCTTGATCATCAAACTATATGAATGTTATACTGTGTACACCCAGCCACCTACCACCTATCCAGACATGCATGTGTATGTGTGTATATATGAATGTGTATACATGTGTATTTATATGTGTATGTATAATATATGTAAATATTACATATATGTGAATGTACCTTTAAAAATAGCATGCTTTAAAATAGTTGAATAACTAACCATTTCAATAGGTGAAGTACCAAATGAATTTAGACTTCAAGTGAGTACAGAGTATATACATAGTAGCTAAATAAAAAATGTTAGGAATATTAAATCTGGGCATTTTGATGGGATGATGCCACTTCTAGAAATATAGATGTGGGTTCTGCATCAACCTGCACATAAAATAAGGTTTGTGATAGGAATATCAATTGCATTGAAAGATGCATTTAGGTGTATTTGTGTGAATGAATTCACTTATGTATGAATATAGGTGGGTCAATCTCTATTTCCTTGAAAATCTCAATAAGTAGTTGGAATAGAAAAGAGACTATAGAGATCTATCATTTCTGTACTTGCATTAGTAAATCAGTTAAGGTGCAATGGAATTTTGTTTCTTCCTGTCCCTTCACCCCAAAAGTCAGTCACAAAAGTATGAGCTGGATGACCATCCATATTATGAATATATCATTCTGTTTTAGGAAATATAATTGGGGAAAAGGTCATTATTATAGAAGGAATGAAATCTATTGGTTTGGGCATGGACTTTGCTACCCTAAAAGCTTATTTAGCTTTCACTACATCATATCATTTTTATATCAATCTGTTGATTAGCAACTTAGGGAGGATTCTAGATCATTTATTTGATGGATTTTACATATGCAATGGCAAGAACTTTGGAGGAATGTTGCTGTAGCTCTTTACTTGAATTTGAAACTTGAATGAGGCTGTCATACTAGACTAACTCTTAAACTAACTCTCAACCTCCACAGGGATTAGTATACATGGCAAAAGAGGAAGACAGGTAATTGGGATGTTAGAATAGGATGTAAAAGGAGTCAAGAAAGAGAAAGAGTTAGAAATATAATAAGCCAGTTCTGAGCAAAATGGCACTTAAAAATGTTGAACTGAAATTAAAAATTGACCTATGCTTGCAAACTGTTTTATACACAATCACTCATTGATGAAGTTCACACCAGATGTGATGGATAAGTGTTGTAAGTAGGATTAATTTTATTTTACAGATGAGAAAACTGCAGATCAAAGCAATTAACTGACTTATGATGATGTACAATAATGGGAAGATGTGAACTCTGATCTTCATGATTATAGGGTCAGTACTCTCCATTATTCAACACTTTCTCTCACTGAATCTTTATTGAGTTAGACACTTTCCAAGTTAATCCTTCTGTTAAAGAAGATATTCTTCCTCTTCCTTGCATATTTTATCAATACACTCCCCTCTCTCTTCTTCCATCGTGCTTATCTTCTACTTTAGTATCCAATCTTTTATAAAGTTATTGGCCTCTCACTATCTACTTCCCAGACATTTCTTCAAAGGTACCTGATGTAAACCATTTGACAAATATCCCAACATTACTATGTTGAAAAATTATAGAAACAATCAAGAATTTGACTGATTTATAGTTTTGCAAATGCATAATTCCTCATGAGATGGATCACAGCCCTGTGGTAACTTAATAAATATTTTGCAAGAATTGTTGGGGCTGTACAAACAAAACTACTGCAGACAAGATTAGAAAGGAAGCAATGAATTGGGAAAACATTTTTACATTCAAAGGTTCTGATAAGGATCTCATTTCTAAAATATATAGAGAATTAACTCAAAATTAACTCAAATTCAAGCCATTCTCCAATTGCTAAATGGTCAAAGGAAATGAACAGACAATTTTCAGATGAAGAAATTGAAACTATTTCTAGTCATATGAAAAGGTGCTCCAAATCACTATTAATCAAAGAGATGCAAATTAAGACAACTCTGAGATACCCCTACATACCTCTCAGATTGGCTAAGATGACAGGAAAAGAAAAATGACGAATGTTGGAGGGGATGTAGGAAAATTGAGTCACTGATAGATACATTGTTGGTGGAACTATGAATGGATCCAACCATTCTGAAGAGCAATTTGGAACTATGCTCAAAAAGTTATCAAACTGTGCATACTCTTTGACCCAGCAGTGTTCCTACTGGGCCTATGTCCCAAAGAGATCTTAAAGGAAAGAAAGGGACTCACATGGGCAAAAATGTTTATGGCAACACTTTTTGTAGTGGCTAGAAACTGGAAACTGAAAGGATGCCCATCAATTGGAGAATGGCTGAATAAATTATGGTATATGAATGTTATGGAATATTATTGTTCTGTAAGAAACAACCAACAAGATGATTTCAGAGAGGTATGGAGAGATTTATAGGAACTGATACTAAGGGAAATGAGCAGAACCAGGAGATCATTATACACAGCAACAACAAGACTATGCGATGATCAATTCTGATGGGCATGGCTCTCTTCAATAATGAGATGTTTCAAACCAGTTCCAATTGTTCAGTGATGAAGAAAGCCATATACACCCAGAGAGAGGTCTGTGGAAACTGGATGTGGACCACAACATAGCATTTTCATGCTTTTTGTTGATGGTTGCTTGCATTTTGTTTTCCTTCTTAGGTTTTTTTTTCTCTTTCTAAATCTGATTTTTTTTCTTGTGCTTCAAGACAACTATACATATGTATACATATATTGGATTTATCATATATTTTTTAAAATATCTAACATGTATTAGACTACCTGCCATATAGGGGAGGGAGTAGGGGGAAGGAGGAAAAATTTGAAAAAGAAAGTTTTGCTAAGGTCAATGTTGAAAAATTACTCATATGTTCTGTAAATAAAAAGCTTTAATAAAAGAAATTTTAAAACAAATTGCTGGGATTTATGAATATCCTTTTACCCATAAATTCAACAATTAGGCTTTTACCCCAAAGAGATAAAAGAGAGGATGAAATCAGCCATATGTATAAAGATATTAATAGCAATACTTTTGCTATAGAACAAAAAACTTTTAGAAAGTAAAGGCATTTGGGCACTGACTGAATAAATTATGTTCTAATTGTAATTAAAGTTTTTGTACTGTAAGAAATAAATAAATGTGCTATTTCAGAGAAACGTGGGGTAACTCTTGAGAGTAGAACTAAGGATATCAGTTAATAAAACACAAATTATTTTAAAGACAAACAACTAAGAAAGACTTAGAAGCTCTAATTAATATAATGACCAATCATGACACCAAAGGAATAATGATGAAGCATGCTTTCTACCTCTTATCAGAGAACTTATGGACTGAAGTTGTAAAATGAGATATAGAATATTTTTCAGGATCAACGTGTGATTTCTTTTGATTGACTATGCTTATTGACTGCAAGGAAGGGTTTTTGTTTTAAATTTTTTGTAAAATAATAGTGATAAAAATTAAAAGATCATCAATGAAGCATAAAAATGCACAGGAGCAAAGAAAAGAAGATTTATGGGGAAATTTAGAAAAGTGTATTTTAGTACTAATGTGCTGAATTTATTACATTTTTAAAAAATAAAATTCACTAAAAAATTAAAAAAATAAAAATAAAATAAAATTTAGGCCAGCTAGGTGACACAGTGGTTAGAGCACCAGCCCTGAAGTCAGGAGGACATGAGTTCAAATCTGGTCTCAGACACTTCTTAGCTGTGTGACCCTGGGCAAGTCACAACCCCAATTGCCTCAGCAAAAAGCAATAAAATAAAATAAAATAAAATTCACATAAGGAAAGTTGCGTGCTCTTGAGTGATTTTCTTTCATATGAAAAACCAAATATTTATTTTAAAAAACCTATTTGCTATAGCTGCAAACTATGTAGAAATGTCAAATTCTTAATAATTGGAGAAATATAAATTAAAACAATGCTGAAGGTTCACCTCATACTCAACAAAATGGAAAAGTTAAGAAAAATGAGAAGAATCAATGTTGGAGGGATTATAGAATAACAAGTCTTCCCATTCATTCTTAGTAGAGATATCAATTAATACCATCCTTCTGAAAAATAATCTGAAATCATGCAAATAAAATAGCTGCAATATATACACTCTTTGACCTATAAAATCTACTGCTAGGCAGGTATCTCAATTACATTTAAAAGACCAAAAAAAAAAAAAAAGATTCCGTCTATCAAAGCACCTCTTGTAATAGCAAAGAACTAGAAACAAAGTAGAATAAATTTTGGTACATGAATGTAATAGAATATTACGATTTTGGGAGAGATGACAAATATTATGAGTACAGAGAAGCATGGAGATAATTTTATGAAGTGATGAAAAGTAAAATAAGTAGAGCCAAGAAAACAATACACATAATGACTATAGCAATGAGGGGGTGGAACAAAAAAAATCACAAAATAATAGAAAATGAGTGTTCCAAAATTACCAAGAAGAAGTCTGTCTCCAGAGTTATGAGAAGACCTATCTGTAGAGTAGACAATGGTTATGAAGACAACTTTTCTCACTCCCAGGAGTCAGTCAGTCTATAAATATTAAGGATGATCATATACAGGTCACTACACTAAGCAGTAGAATTATAATAGAATAAAATGACTGTTTTTATTCTCAAGAAGATCATGAGTTAATGGAAGTAGAGATCTATTGGTAAGAACACAGCATATGATTTCTAATTTTTTTTTTCTGTTGAGCAGATTGAATGATTTTTTTTTCTTTTCTTCTTTTTCTTAAAATATTTTAAGGTCAAACTATGTAGTGGGAGCAATACAAGGAAAAATCTAGGTGATGCAAAACTAAAATATAATAATTAGAATCTTTTTAAAGAGAAAGACAAACTTTCTGAGGTTGACAATCTATGATCATCTGACCAATTTTGTAATGAGTGTCTTTGAACTTATGTAGACTCCTCCTTAGACAACTGATGTGTTTTTTTTCACTCTTCCTTTATATACCAGATCTTTCCAGTTCCTTACACCAGGTTTAGTCAAAGTCTGTACTGGAAGAACTTATAACATTTCTATATAGGACTTGGGAGGAATACTTTAGATAAAGCATTCATCAAGCACTTACTATAGGCCAACTTTGGACCTGGAATCAGGAAAACCTGATTTAAAACCCTAACTCAGACACTTGCTAGCTGTGTAACCCTGAGTAAGTTATTTAACCATTATTTACTTTAATCTACTGGAGAAGGAAATTGCAAAACACTCTGGTATCTTTGTCAAGAAAACTCTGTGTTTTGGAATGGCTATGGTTCATGGTGTCTTGCAGATACAGACATGACTGAATGACTGAACAATAAGTCACACAGTGTGCTAAATTATGGGGACACAAGGAATGGCATAACTAGCCTTTGCCTTTAAGGTGAATAAATTGATAGATATTCTATTTTTTTTAACTTTTGTAGGTATTTATCTCTCCTTTTGCAAAGGAAATTCAATGAGGAAGGGTTGTTTTCATTCTTTGTATTTGAATCTTAGGTCCCTAGCATAGTGCTTGGCTCAGATTCTCAATAAATGTTAGTTGATTGATTCTAATGGAGGAGACAATGTATAAAGTGCAGATAAAATATAGTCCTAGAAGATGGAAGGTAACTTTAGAAGAGATGGATTTAGCAGGAGGGAATAGGGAAAAGAACTTCTAAAAGGTCTGATATTTCAGTTGAGTCTTAAAGGAAGCCAGGAATTTCAAGAAGCAGAAGAGGAAAAGGATGTCCTGGTAGAATAAAACATTCATTTGAATGTACTTAACACATATGGAAGAGCAGCCACAGATTCATGGTGTGTTTGGAACAGGTAGAATGTAACCTCCTTTAGAATAGAAATTGTTTTATTTTGCTTTGTTTTTTATTTGTATCTCCAGTACCTACGACGGTGCTTGGCACATAGAAGGTTCTAAATAAATTTAGGTTGAATTGACCTAAATGTCAGGTAAAGATCTATACTGTTAACTCTTACGGAGAGCTGCTCTGGTAAGAGCACTGCTCCATCAGTGCTCACCTGCTCCATCAGTGCTGTAATATTTATCCTTAATGATATTTAAAAATCAACAATTTATAGGAAACATTTTTCCCCAAAACTCACTGCTTCTATTAATCCTCTGTCATTTATTTAAATGATTTTAGAATTTTTTTTTCAAATACACAAGTTAAGAAATATACTATGCAACCAATTACACTATAATTACTGGAGTAGGCCATATGCCTTCCTCCAAAATCTTGCCTCCTACTTCTACCTCTGTCCCCAGGCTGGTTTTTTCTCTTCCTTGATCTCCTTCACATAATTTCCCTTGGCTAAAGCTACTCCATACTTATTTTAATAAATCTCACTCTTTTTCTTTCTTTCAATCTGTTTTAGTAGGAACAATAAGCAGACTGATCATTAGAAAATTAGACCCGGGAACTCTTTTTCATACACATATTCCTCCCACCCAACTCTGTCTATCTGTCTGTCTGTCTCTCATTAGACTAGCAGGCAAATTTAACCTATGACTTTTTCACATATTCATCATTAGACTAGTACATTTCTTTCTCATCTCTACTCCAACTTGTCTGCAAGATGTGATCGAGGTTTCTCATTAGAATTCAAGGGAGTAAGAGTCTGTGTATAAAGTCCCCTGTATATTATGCATACAAAGTTATTGTTCAAAAGATTTCCACTATCTATTCCCTTGCAACACCTTTGCACTAGAAATGTAGAACTGTACCAATTCTGTGCCTCTGAGAAAATTAAGCAATTTTAACCTTCTGTTTCTTTCTGAAGAAAAGATGACAACTGTGACATCAATGGTATACTTCCTCTTTTTACTAAGTAAACTCAGCATATAAAAATAAATGTGAAAAGCAGAAAAATAATGTAATCAGAGTACAGAGGATGTCTATAAGTCTGAGATACAATTTGCCTTGGTCATACTCAAGGCACAGGAAAAATACCATGGTTACAATGTAGAATTAGCATGTTATAAATTGAATTTATTATAAAATGAAAAAC
Source organism: Myrmecobius fasciatus (assembly GCA_023553655.1). Taxonomy (NCBI): domain Eukaryota; kingdom Metazoa; phylum Chordata; class Mammalia; order Dasyuromorphia; family Myrmecobiidae; genus Myrmecobius; species Myrmecobius fasciatus. Next base: position 7,794 of record JAJPUD010023783.1, read on the forward strand.
TTCTTTATATTATAATTCTATATTTTTCAGATAATGTGTAGGCTCAGTAAGACCTTATTTATTTTACTTTATATGTTCCAAAAAAGATTTTAGCTTCATATTCTAGATATTTATTTTTCTTTTAAGAAGAGTCTTAAATATTCTCCCCCTAACATTATGCATCTTAAATTCAACATATCCCAAATTGAACTCATTATTTCCCCAAAATCCTGTTCCCTTCTGAAGTTTCTTATTTCTCTTAAGAGCACAGACATTCTTTTAGGGTCCTAGGCATAGATATTTTCCTCAACTCATCACCAGGACCCCTCTCTCCCCTTTCAACATTGAAGGTCTGTTGATTTCACATTTTTAACATCTCTAAAATATGCTTCCTTCTCTCCTATATTTTAATCACCATGATCTCTTCATAATTGGATTATTATAATAGTCTGTTAGTCTGCTATGTCTCCACTCTAGCCCATCCTCTACTCAAATATCCAAAGTATAGGTCTTACCTTATTTAGTTAATCCATGAAAAAATTACTTCCAGGATCAAATATTTTAAAAAAAAGAATAGTATTGAAAACCCTACATAACCTACCCTCACCCTCACAATACTGTTTCAGTCTTCTTATACTCCCATTGCATATCCAGAGATATTGGCCTCCTTTCACATCTTTAAATAAGATATTCTTTCTCCCAAAACCAGGTATTGGTACTAGCCTTCCCCCTTGCATGAAATGCTCTTCCTCCTCATCTGTATCTCCTGACTTCACTGGCTTTTTTCACGTCCTTCTTAAAATGACACTTTCTATAGAAAATCTTTTCTGATCCTTATTAATTATACTGTCTTCACTTCCTTGATATTTCCTAGTAATTCTGTATATAGCTTGTTTGTACATAGCTGTCTGCTTGCTATCTTTTTCATTAAATTGTGAGCTCCTTGAAGACAGGAACTGTCTTTTGACTGTTATTGTATTCCTGGAGTAATGTCTGGCACATAGTAGATGCTTAATAAGTATTTTACTGACTGATATCTGATCTGTTAGGAACTGCTAAATCAAGAAGACCCGTATTTATTAGACCCATTTAAAGTTCTATTGAGATAAAAGGAAGAAATGTCTGGAAATACTAGATACAGTTGAAACCTACTTTATCTTTCAGAAATCCTTCAACAAAATTTAAATAAATGGAGAAAAGATAACATTACAGTTAATGTAAAGTATGCTGGAGGTGATAGATTGATGATGGAGAAATATATAATTGTGTGATTGTTAATCTTCTTTTAGCCATGTGTGCCTTATTCTCTTGGATGATGCTATTCTCTTACCTAGCTAGCATGTGCTCAACTGCTTTCTCCTTTCTCCCATTTCTGAGAAATTAAATTATTTAGGCAGATTTTGTAAAATGCAACTATTTGCTAATTCTCTTGATCCTAATTTTAAGTAAATTAAAGATCTTCAAGGTTTAGAAATTTGTTTTTTAAGAAGTTCTTCATGAATATGGTCCTTGCATCAGCAATGGTAACTAACTCATTTGGATGCCTAGAGACCATGAGCTATTAGTAGGGACATATCAGCTGGTTAGAATAACATAATTATCACAAATAGACACTGATGGTCTTGAGTTCTTTATATTGGGTTATTCAAAGATACCTCTCTATTTGTCTTTATATTATATCAATCTATTTAACTAAAGAAAAGCCACAAAGAAAATGAGCAACAACAACAAAATTATCTGATATAAAGGAGCACAGAGTATAAAAGGATAGCATTTTTAAAAAAAAGCTACTATCTGAGAGAGACATTGCAAATTTCCATTGATAGAGGAAGAAACTGAGGCTCAAAGAATTGAAATATTTTGCCTAAATCCCCACAACTTTTGTTAGGATCTATATGCTGGTCTACCTAACTCAAATCTTCATGATTCCCTCTGTTCTTCATTATCTGTCTGCCTATAGATAGACCTTAAATTATTCATTCAATTATAAATTTAAAAAAATACAATCTTAGGAAGAGTCCATAAGCTTTATCATACTGCCAAAGAGAATTGTAAGACAAGATGTTTAAAAATGTTTACCCTTAATTAAGTTGTCTCACAGCACTTTGATAAAACTTCAGGACTGTTAAAAACTTCACTGGCTAGATTACCTTTACTAGTTTATTATTTAAATTTTAAATTGATTGCCTAAATCTATGCTACTATACCACTCATATTTTGAACACTGGTTGTTTTTGTTTATGTAGGGGGCTACCTTTTTTGTAAAGAAGGTGGAGATGTTTGCTTATGAACTGTATAACTCCTTTATTCCATTGTAAAAAGTCTTTCATTTCTTATATTGATATATTGAGCCTTCGCTTATAATAAAAATTTTAGAAGAAAATAAAGTTTGACAAATCCAATCAAAAAGCTGCTCATATCTGACAGCATATACAACATTTCACACTAATGACACCTCTTCTTTCCAATGAGAAGAGACAGGTATACTATCTCAGATGCTCTCTAATTTCAACCTTGCTCATTATAAGTAACCAATATTTATTTCATTTTATCATCATTTCCATTTATAATAATTTAATCAATGTACAAATTGTTTTCAATTGATTTCATTGTGAATCCTTATAAATCTTACCATATTCCTTGAATGATTTATGCTTTTATGATATAATAATATTCCATAACATTAGCATACTATAATTTGTTTAAATATTTCCCATTTGGTATCTACTTTTTTTTCACAATTCTTAATGAGCATAAAGAGTCTCTTGCTATCAATATTAGGATACACATATATCTGTAATCTATATCTAGCTGCATATATGTGTATCTATCTATAGATAAACATTTAAATCATCATATACAAAATACACACAAATGATATATATGTAGACATTATATCTACATATATACATTATGTGTATCCTTATATGTGAAAGAAGTTATAAATGTGTGAATTGTTATATACAAATATTCCAAAGATATTTTAATGGAAACATGCATCATATGGATGTATCACCTTAATTTTCCTCTACATAATTTTATGCTTTATAAGTATATTGTGTAAATGTACATATAAATATATCTATAGCCATTATTAACCTATCTATATGTACTACATCTTTATTTCTGTCTTTGAACTCCTTGCACATGGATATCTAGTAATGGGATTGCTGGATTATTGCATATTTTAGCTGCTTTCTAAAACAATATTTCAAATTACTTTCCAAAATAGTTTAACCAATTTACTGATGAGACAAAAGTATATTAATATGCTTGTCTTCCCATAATTTCTCTAATACATATTTCCAACTTTTGTCCATCTTTCACATTTGTCAGTTTGTTGGGTGTCCAATGAAACATCAACTATTTTGATTAGTATTTCTCTTATTATTTGTGCTTCCATATAAAAATAGCTAACATTTATATAGCACTTACTATGTGCTAGACACTTTGCTGAACACTTTAAAAATATTATCTTATTTAATCCTCATAACAACTCTGAAAAGTAAGTGCTATTATTACCTTATTTCATAAATAAGGAAACTGAGGCAAACAAAGGTTAAGTAACTTGTTTAAAGTTACACAGCTAGTAAGGCTTTGAGGCCATATTGGAATTCAAGGGTTTTTAACTTCAGTCCTAGAGATCTATCCATTATAACACCTATTTGTCTATTTCATATGATTGTTATTAGTTTGTAATTCTTTTTTTTAAGCTTGTTAATATTTTTGACCATTTATCTATTAAAAATGACACATTCCCTTGTGTTAGTTACATATGCATTTTGAATATGAGACTTTTAACAGTGATAGTGGAGGCAAATATTTTTTTTCCTACTCTATCATTGTTATAATTTTATCTTCACTGATTTTATTGGTACAGAATTTTTTTTAACTCTATAATATTAAAATTATATTCTTTGTTTTATCAGGTATTCTGTCACCATTGCTTACTTAAAAATTGTCCCCTCACCATATTTGTGACAAGTGACAGATCTAATTCTCTTCTATTTTTCAAATTTAAAAAATTATTAAAAAAACAAAATAGGAAAAAAGAAAAACAGAAAAGGAGTACAAAACCAAACAAAACATAAAAGAACTTTATCATGTGCCCAGCAGAACATCAGGGAGGATTCAAAATATATAATAATAAATTATCATCTCAAGAAATGATTTATAATAGTAGAAGCAATTATATTCATGAGTGTACATTTTTTTCTTTACTTCCTTGTAGGGTTTTTTTTATTCTCTGCTGCACATCTTTTTATACTTTATTCTTTTTTCACTTTTTCATCGCACTTTACCTTCCCCAAACAGGCTATAGTTAAGCAAGGATATATTTATGTATACATACATAGATGTATACACACACACACACACACACACACAAAACTTTCCTATCCCTGCTAACTCTTTGCTTTCATTCTGCCCCTTAACTTATCTTGCAATACTTAACCTCTCCCCACCCATGGATCCCTCCTTTGTCTTCTTCCCCCACCCTTTGATTCCCCTTTTGCCTTTCCCTTCCCACTTATTTCTTTATACATTTATGAGGGTATTATACCTTTCATCATATGTATGTAGCATTGCCTATTTAACCCATTTCTGATATGAGTAGGTGTTCAGAACTAAAAGCCTTTCTATCTCCTCTAATGCCTCTATGCCTATTCTTTCTTTGTACCTCATTTGTATAACCTAATTACAATTTTTACCTTAACTCTGCCCCAATCTTTCTTTTGAGGTACTCTATTGCTGATGTCAATATTAAACATATGGTACACATGTCCCATGTAAAAAACATGAACGATTTGTCCATGTTAAGTTCCTTGAAATTGTTCTTTGATATTGACTCTTATATGTCAGATGTTCTATTGATTTTGATTTGGTTGAGAGAAAGTCCTGAAAATCTGCAAGTTTGTTGAATGTCCATTTTTTTTCTTATTCAATATTGTGGATAATTTTGTTCGATAAGATATTTTTGTCTTCAGGCCTAGCTCTTTTGATTGTTGGTATGAATGATTTCAGGACCTGTGTTTTTTTTTATTGTGACTGCTGATGAATCCTATACAATTCTAATTGTATATTTGAATTATTTTTTTCTTGTTTCTTAACAAAATTTTCTCTTTGATCTGGAGATTTTGATATTTGGCAATAATATTCCTATGCATTTTCCACAAAGGATCTTTTTGAAGTAATGATTGATGGATTTTTTTTTCTATTTTTACTTTACCCTCATGCCTCATGCTCTATCACTTCAAGTCAACTTTTTTGGTTATTTCTTGCATTATTGTGTCAAGATTCATTTTTTGGTCACATATTTCAGGTATTCCAATTATTTTTATATTTTCTCTTCTTGATCTGTTCTCAAGATTTGTTGTTTTTCTATGTTTCCCATTCTGTTCTATTTTTTCATTCATTCCTGTTATTTCTTGGTTTCTCATAGGTTCACTGGCTTTTATTTGCCCAATTCTAATTGTCAAAATGTTATTTTCATCTTTGAGACTCTGAATCTCCTTTTCTAGTTGGTTAACTTTTTTTTTCATTATCTTGTTTTTCTTTGATGGTTTTTATGTATGTATTTATTTAGTTTTTCTTCAGTGTCTCTCATTTGATTTTTAATTTTTTTTGAGTTCTTCTACAAATTCTCTCTGGGCAGGAAGGTGTTGAATATTATTCTTGGGCATAGAAGAAGGTTTTTTTTTTTTTTTTTTTTACTTTGGTCTCCTTCTTAGAAGATGAAACCTGGTCTTCCTTGTTCCCATAGTAAACTTCTATTCTTGGGTTCTTTCTTCTTTATGGGTTCATTTTTTTAAAAGAGGTATTAGTATAAGCTCCTTTAATCATAGTGTGGAAGGATGATTCCTCTAGCTTCACTTCAGCTCTGTCCTCTGAACTGGAACTTCAAACCAAATACCTTCCCCACCCCCAATCTGGCGCACAAGTGCCTGCCGTCAGCAGTATCTCAGGCTTCTGCACTCACCATGTATGCTGGTTCCTTCTTGCCTAGGGCTGTACCTCTACAGCACAGTTGGGCCTGGTGTGCCTAAACAGCAGAGGTTCCCTCTGTCTTTGCAGATTCTCAGAACCCAGACTCTACATCCTATCCCTGAGGTGAAAGTCTCTGTGATTCCTGCTAAGGCTCCAGTCAAACCCATCTAGCTCCAGGTTTCCCCATTTGGTGTTTCTATGGAGCTAGCTTGGAGGCATTTGTACTTCATTCTGGTTAATCACAGCCTGCTGTCTTATTTTACATCTTCTTGAGTTGGACCAGGAAGAACTCTGTTCGGCCTCAAGTCTGACTCAGTCTCTGTTCACCCTGAGGCAAAAATTTGTTCTGTTTGTGGAGGAAATCTGGAGAACATGAAATTTACTGACCTACTATTGCCATCTTCCTCCCCCACCTTTAACATTTTAAAAATTATGATCTTTTATAATCAGGTCATGTATCCATTTTGAACTTGTGACATGAAGTATAAGCAATTGGTCTATATTTCTGTCAAGTTGCTTAATGATTTCTTCAGCAGTTTCTGTTAAAAATATTCCTTTCATCAGAAATTTAATATAGACCCACATGTGCAAGAACGTTTGTGGCAGCCCTTTTTGTAGTAGCTAGAAATTTGAAACTGAATGGATGCCCATCAATTGGAGAATGGCAGAATAAATTATGGTATATGAATGTTATGGAATATTATTGTTCTATAAGATACAACAAGCAGGCTGATTTCAGAGAGACCTGGAGAGACTTGCATGAACTGATGCTCAGTGAAATGAGCAGAACCAGGGGATCATTATACACGGCAACAAGAATACTGTATGATGATCAATTCTGATAGACATGGCTCTCTTCAACAACGAAATGCTTCAAACCAGTTCCATTTGGTCAGTAAAGAAAGCCATATACACCCAGAGAGAGGGATATGAAATGTGGACCACAATATAACATTTTCATGCTCTCTATTGATGTTTGCTTGCATTGTGTTTCCTTTCTCAGATTTTTTTCTTGTTCTTGCACAGCAAGATAAGCATGGAAATATGCATTCATATACTCGATTTGACATTAACATAATTAACCTGTAGTGGACTTCCTGCCATTTAGGGGAGAGGTAAGGACTAGGGGGGAAAATGTGTAACAGAAAAGCTTTGTAAAGGTCATTGTTGAAGAATTCGCCATACATATGTTTTCCAATTAAAAAGCTTCAATAAAATGAATTAAAAAAGAAATTTAATATCCATGTTTATCATATATTAGAGTTTTTGTTTACATGATTCATTTTTTTAACATATTATCAAATAGTTTTAATTATTATTGCCTTAGAATATATTTTGAGGGGTATTCTTTCCTGCCTGTCTCCTTTATTTATACTTTTTTCTTGGCATTTTCTTTGGAATTTTGAATCTTTTTGTCTTCTAAATTTTTTTTGGGGGGAGAAGAAACAGATCTCAGTCTACAAATTATATCCTTGAAAATTTATTTTGTATAGTACTGATTTTGTAAATCAATTTAAATAACATGGTCATATCATAGTAACAATTATATATTATAGTATATGCATATAATATATACATTATAATACACATTATAATAGTGTAATAAATATAATTAACAATAATAATCCATTATAAGCAGCAAATATCTCTAATTATTTGTCTCCTTTTATTTCTGTGAAGAGTAGTTTGTAATTTTATTTGTATAAATAATTTTGTTAATTTGTGTTGTTTTTCCTCTTGACAATTAAGCTTGAGAAGGCTTCATTCAACTAAGTAATTCTCAATTTGTAGGAGAGAGAGAGTATATTTCATTAGACATAAGGTTTTTTTTTGTTTGTTTTGTTTTTGCTGAGGCAATTGAGGTTAAATGACTTGCCCAAGGTCACACAGCTAGGATGTGTTAAGTGTCTGAGGCCACATTTGAACTCAGGTCTTCCTGATTTCAGGGCTGGTATTCTATCTACTGCACCTAGCTGCCCCTAGACATAAGTTTTAATTGTAGCTATTGACTTTCAAAGCTACCTAGATTTGGAGGGACATGAAACTTATAATAGGAACAGCTTGTTGATACAATGTATCCAGTGCTGGCCTTGCAGTCAGTAACACTTTAGTTCATATCCAGCTTTAGATAATTGTAATTTAACCTTGTTTACTTTAGTTCCTTATCTGTAAAATGAGATTGGAAAGGAAATGTTATCACTTTAGTATTTTTGCAATGAAAACAAAAAAGGGTCAAGAATTGCGATGATTGACTAAACAAAGAAGCACTTAAGTGCCTATAGCCTCTGCTACCTCTTCTGGTTTGAGAAGGAAAAACAGAGGAAGGGACTCTTGTCTGCTTTGTATCCCATTGATTTGGCCAGATTTGTTTTTCTGGCTTAAAGGGTCAACTTGAACAGTGGTACAGTGAACTCTGTTCTGATTGAGAAGCATTTGGATAAACGAATAAACAGCCTGAACTGGTTGACATGGCCCAGAGAGAGCCAGCCTGATGAGCTTTTCAGTTCTGTAGCTTAAAATGAACTGCTGCTGACATTAAGGAGCTAACACTTTCTAAACTTGCTTTTAAAGATGATTGAAATTTGAAAGAACTTTTAAATTCTGTGTTCTAGTAGAGAGAGGATTTGCCTGGAGGAGGAGCAATAAGGTCAACAAAGAAGCAGTAAGAGGAAAAATAGTTTTGTGTGGCACAGATGTTCCTTACTGTACCAATCTCATCAAAGCCCCAAACTCAAAGTTGGGAGTTGGTACAAACATTTACTTTCCTTATGTATTTCCCTATCAGATTCCTGTGTCTACTGTGCCCTACTTTTCTTGACAAATACTGAATGCATTGATGTCAGTGAATACCTTGGTGGAGGACCCAGGTTTATGTATAAATTATAATTAATTTTATTTATGCATTTGTTTTAATAATTTAATAAAATAAACAATAATTTGTGATATAATTATTTATTTTGTCTTATTGCTAAATACATGGATATTTTCAGATGTTAAATATACATTATTGCAAATGAAATTGCATAAATAGAAATAACAATAGTTAGGATTCTTCGTAATAAAATAAATGCATTTTACTTCAATAAGGTTTTCCTAGGACTCTGAGAGAATTTGAATGTAATCCTGGGGAAGTTATTTATCTCTGAGAATTTTGAACTACTTGGGGAGAATAGTTTGGAATTAATATTCTAATTTAGAGAATAAATTAATGTTTAATACACTTAAGTCAGAGGTAGGAGACCCCTATGGGGTATGTGGGTGGCCACAAGACACAAAATTGATGGGTATAAGATCAATGGCTTTTACATTTAAAGAATTAATTATACTAATTATATTATAGTGTTGACACAATCATTTACATGTGCTATAAATCCAATTTTATCATAAATTTTTTTCTGAATATGTTTCTACTTTTCCTGAATGAATTTTATTTTAAACTATTACTTCAATAAATTGCTTCATCCATTAGCAAAATATGTATATATACATATATATGAATATAGACATTTTTTACAAATATACAAATATATATGTTCATTATATATATATATACACATTTCATACACATATATATTTTTTATATCTTTCTATTTTTTGTCTCTTCCTGGTTTGATTATCAGGTTCATATCTCCCCCAGCCACTACTGTAGAAATTTATTTATGGTGTAATTTAAAAAATAGATCAGGCTAAGATATCTATTTTTGGTTTCATAAGTTTCTTCATTTTATCTCTTTGTAGATTTTCTTTGAATTTTCAGTTTTGCTTGTATTTATTGTATAGTGATTTCTAATAATTATTTTCATTTTATTTTTCTGATTTTCTTTTTTCTTAATCATGTTAACTTATACTTTATTAATTTCCTTATCTTTTAAAAATCTTTATTTTATTTGTTTTAAATAATTTTACTATGTTTTTTCTAGTCCTTTAATTGTCAATATTTTTTCTTTTGTACTTATTTTCAGTGCTGCTAAATTGTATATGTTGTTTTTAATTGCTTGCTTAGTTCATTAAATCTTTCTATTTTGTTAATATTAGATTTTAGAGATAAACATTTCCCTATATGAACTGCTTTAACTGTGTCCCCAAAATAAGACTTACAAGAAAGTCCTGTGTCGCATCCCTGGCCATTCCAGGCAGTTTTTTATTCATTAATCAACATTCTTTGATTATTTTGACTAGTTCTGAACTGGTCAGACTGAACTGAACAAAGACTCTTTCCTTTGCTTATATACAATGCAATCCCTCTAACATGAAAAAAATAAAATAAAATCTTTTTCAATTAGATAATACATTAAAATTTAGGAATTGTCCTGTAGCAAGACATTTATCCTTAGGCAGAAAAAAGTTATTACGTAAGGAATATGTTCTAGGCATGACTGGGAAGGGGAAAAGGACAGGTTTCCACTTCTGCAAGAGACCAGACACTTCTTTAAAAACAAATGCTGATTTAGACTCAGTAGTGAGAAACTACTGCCTTAATAGACTTTAATACAATACAGATATAGCCTAAAGGGGCTATTCTTTAACAAAATGTATGGAATTTCAATGCTTAGCTTTGAGGTGCCATTTTGAATTCCTTTCCTTCCACTTTAAAGCTTTTTAATGTCTGCTTTTGCTTAAAAAATTTGAGGTCAAATATTTTCACACTAAATTAATTTTTTTTTCACTAGTGGCAACCTTCTTTTAGGTCAAATAGTGCTTACTAATTAAAAGAACCTAGTTTTCCTTATACATCTGTAACCACCTTAAATATAAAATTGCATTGAATTTCTTAATAAAAATAGTTACACATGAAAATGCATAAATATAGAAACAAAAGAAACTGGAAATGCCATCTGCTTTATTCCCTCTCATTTTACTGAGTCTCACATAGGTAAAGCAATTTGTTCAATGTCACATAGGAAAGAAATATCAGAGCCAGAATTTGCACTGGTGTTCTAACTCATTTCAGTTTTCTTTTCACTATGGCATGCTGCATTTTTTAAAAAAGAACTTTTTTTTTTCTTTCAGCCTTTGAATTCAGTTAGAATTGAGTGGTTTAATTCTTGAAAAAAATGAATCCTTGAAAATTTAATATCAACACTGAAGGTTATTTTATGGTGGGGATTTATCCTCTATTCTTTCCAACACAATTCATGTAGGATATAAACTTTAGCAATTTCCCTTGTTAATTATATTTTTTAAAAATTGGAAGCCTTTTTTGTGTTCCTTGTGTGTTTTTTTAAATGAGTATTGGCCCTTGGCTATTGAAAGAACCATTGAAACATAGTAGAGCAAAAAGTATTTTTCAAGGTTTTTCTCCCTCAAGGTTTGCTTCTAAAGATCATTAAAGATCATTGAACAACTGAACAAAGTTATAACCATGTCTGATATCCTGAAGATGCAGATTGTTATATCTTCAGTGATTCTCTAATTATTAATTTGGGGAATAATAATGTGGGTATATATGTATATATATTTACAAAAGTTTGTTCACCAGTATCATGGAAAATATCCTGCATTGAACCCAAATTATATATAGATTCCAAATATATTTTTCAATTTCTTAAAATATTTCAGGCACTTTGCTGATTGTATCAGTCACAAAATACATTAATGTTTCTTCAATATCATCCATATCACTCAACAGGGGTAGAATAAATAGTCTATATAAGAAATAACAAATGTATGAGCATTGCTGTAACATGCAGTTATAAAGTCACCCCATTGAGTCTGTAAATTAGTAAATATATCTTGGATAGTCACTTTAGACATATAATTAACTGAGTCCAGAATTAAAAAGGAGGGAA
>JAJPUD010023784.1:7676-19545 GCA_023553655.1 Myrmecobius fasciatus
ATATATGAAATAATCTAGAAGCCTTCACAATAAGAAGATGCATAAAGCAAAGATGCCAAATATCACAACTATTGTTCAGTATTGTCTTAGAAATAACAGTTTTATCCATGAGAAGAAAAGGAAACTGATGGAATTAGAATGAAGAAATTTGAAGAAGAAACAAAGTTATCCTTCTTTGCAAATGATATGATGGTATACTTGAAGAATCCTAGTGAAGCTACTAAAAATTACTTAAAACAACTTGTAATATTAGCAAAGATGCATACATTAAATGAACTCACATAAATTATTGACATCTCTACATATAATCAACCAACCCCATTAGCAAGAGAAAGATAAATTGTATGTAAAATATCAGGAGATAATATAAAATATTTTTGATTTACCTGCTAAGACAAAAACAGGAACTATTTAAACATAATTACAAAACTCTTTTGACAAAAATGAAGTCAGATCTAAATAATTTGAAAAATATCAATTGGTCAGGGGTAGGCAGAGCTAATACAAGAAATGTATCACTTTTTTATTTGTCAAGATAGTTTTCAACATTCATTTTTATAAGATTTTGAGTTAACTGTAATGATCAACTATAATCAACTTAACTCTTCTCAGCAATACTGTGACTCAAGACAATTTAAAAAAATGCAAGATGGCAAATGCTGCTCACATCTAGAAAAACAACTATGAAGTCTAAGTGTAAAACAATGTTTGTTTGTTTGTTTTTTGCTTTTTCCTTTCTTGTTTTTTTTCCCTTTTTCTTTAATTCTTCTTTTTCAATATGACTAATGTGGAAATATGTTTAATGTGATTATTCATGTATAACCTATATCATATTACTTGCTATTTTAAGGAGGGTGGAGGGAAGAGACTGAGTGGAAAAAAAAATAACTCAAACTTACAAAAAGGAATGTTGAAAACTATCTTGACAAGTGATTAAAAAACATATGGAATACTCTTAATTGGGGGAAAATATTTATTCTACCTTCTTAGTAAATACACTTTTAAAAATTAATTAAATCTGGATAATAACTAATAGGAAAAATTAATGATGTGGGCTCATGACTGAAATAACTAAAATGCTCAGTCCTTGTGCTCTAAGTGGAGTAGTAGCCAGCAGACACATGAGTCACAGTCTATTGAAACAAGTAGGACTGGGAAAGTAGTTCCAGAAGAACTTCTAAATAGGATTATAGATTGAAAATTAGTTACTTCAAGTATCTACTCATGTCTTATTTTTCCTTCTGTATGCACTTCATGTATCTCTAGCTCAATCCACCTTTCCCCCCAAAAAACCCTAAAACTTTTCTTCCTCAAGGAATATATCTCTCCTCTTAATTGTCCTATCCTGGTTTTTGTCCTTTCAATCATCTGCATACATAAATTCTTCTTCGTCCTTTCTTATATCCAATTAGTTACCAAATAATACTTTTTCCTATGTTGATTCTCTTTACTCCTTTAATTCCCATTCATATCTCTTACTCTTTTTTAATGTCTTCTTATCCCTCACCAAGATTATTTGCAATGCATTCTAACTGCTCTGTTTCTTATTTCTTCTTTCAAATTAATCCTTCACATGCATATCATATATTGATATAGAGAGATATAAAGATATCACAAATTTAACACACGATTTTCCTTCTCAAGTTATCTCTAGAACACCCCTATATATTTTGGGGCAACATTCAAACTCTTCTGCTAAAATTTAAAGGTTTTCTCATTCTGGTCCCAATTTAATTTTGCATACTTTAATTGCAAACTAAATTGGCCTATCTGATGATATGCATCCATGACATTTGATCTCTTACATCCATGATATTGGACAGGCTATCTGTCTTCCAGTTCCTCAAATGTTCTCTTTCTTCACAATCACCTTTAGGAATTCTTAGCTCACATCCAAAACACATTAGAGATGTTGCCTCCTACAAGAGGCCTTTTCTGATACCCTCAGTTTTATGTGTTTGTGTGTGTGCATGTGTGTGTGTGTGTGTGTGTGTGTGTGTATGGTGGGAAAGTGATCAGAATTATTCAACAACTACTTTGCTTCTTTTACCTTACTACTTTTTTATTGTCTAGTTTCCCCCTATAGTAGCAATCATTTTCTCAAAGAAGTAATTTGACATATGTGTGTATATTTAAAATATATATGTATATATTAACACATATATGTATATTTATTCAGGTATTAACAAACACAATACACACATATATATACTACACTGTACACATATGTGTTTATATTGAGACTCATGAACTTATAACCATATATATACATATTTATATATACATATGCATACAGTTGTGTACATTTTCTATAGTGGAAATCAAAACCACATATGCATACACATGTATATAAGCATCTATCAATAAAAATAATTAAGTCTAAAACAAAAAGAGTCATGTAGACTTTTACATGCCTAGAAAGAGGCTTCCGGGAGAGAATTCTAGAAAGAAAGTAGATAGCATGTTATACCTCAGCATCTTTAGTTTAGGGGAGAAACAGTTTAAATAGATGGTCTTCTGCCTTGTGTATGGTTATACACATATACAGAGAAACATACATAAAATGGAGTGTATTGGTACAATATCTCTTCAACGTATAGGATAGACCATATTGAATTGTGTGAACTTCTGAGTAATAACTGGGATTTATCTAAAATTTTTTTCTGACATTGATTGAAGTGTAAAGGGATCTTAAAGGCTGTCCAGTTCAATACACTAATTTTACAGAAGGAGAAACTAAGAATCAACAACCTTTTATCTAAATGTGATTTAATAAGTTTGGATGAGTTTGACTATTAATCTAGATTTTATTTTTCTAAAAGAATTATCACTTAACATTACAATATTTTTTCAAAATAAATTATTTGTATTTTGTTGAGAAAAATTTGTGCTTTTACAATTTAAGGAGAATATGATTTATGTTCTGAATCTAGATCAGCAATTTCAAAATTCTCTGTCAAGGATCTATTTTCCAGGTGAGTTGTTTTTCCTTTTTTTTTTTCATTAAAGTGTTTTATTTTCAAAACATATGTACAGATAAATTTTCAACATTGATCCTTGCATAGCCTTGTGCTCCAAATTTTCCTTTTCCCCACCTCCTCCCCTAGATGGCAAGCAATTCAACATATTTTATACATATTAAAATATATAATACATCCAATATATGTATATTTATATAAACATACAATCATCTTGCTGCACAAGAAAAATCAAATCAAAAAGGAAAGAAAATGAATTTAAAAAATGCAAGAAACCATCAACAAAAAGAATGACAATGTTATGTTGTGATCCACACTCAGTTCCCATAGTCCTCTGAATGTAGATTGTCTCTTTATCACAAAACCATTTTAAAGTCTTAATATGCTGTTGATTTGAGAAAAGTTTAGAGGAGGTCACAAAAATCCATGTATGACCTAGAAAATAGATCTGGCACAAAGAATTTAAAAATTACTGGTCTATATTCAGAACATAAATCATATTCTCCTTAAATTGTAAAAACATAAATTTTTCACTGACCTCAATTATCTCATTGTTGGAAACATATCCATTAGAATTGATAGTCATATATTATTGCTGTTGCCATGCACAATGATCTCCTGTTTCTGCTCATTTCACTTAGCATCAATTCATGTAAGTCTCCCCAGTTCTCTCTAAAATCTCTAAAATCATCCTGCTGTTTCTTACAGAATATTAATATTCCATAACATTTATATACCATAATTTATTCAGCCATTCTCCAGTGATGGGATGCACTCAGTTTCCAGTTTTTTTTTTTTTTTGGTCACTATGTAAAGGGCTGCCACGAATATTTTTGCTTAGCTGGGTCCCTTTCCCGCCTTTAAGATATCTTTGGGATATGGACCCAGTAGAAACACTGCTGGATCAAAGGGTAAGCAGTTTGATAATTTTTTGAGCATAGTTCTAATTTCCTCTCCAGAATGGCTGGATCCATTCACAATTCCACTAACAATTTGTTAATGTCCCAGTTTCCCCCCATTCCCTCCAACATTCATTATTATCTTTTCCTTTTGTCTTAGCCAATCTGAGAGGTATGTAGTGTTATATCAAAGTTATCTTAATTTGTATTTCTCTGATCAATAGTGATTTAGAGCACCTTTCCATAGAACTAGAAATGATTTTAATTTCTTCATCTTTAAGATGGCAGAGAGCAGACACAACTTTCTGTGACCTCTTCTGACTTTCTCTCAAACCAATAATAGATTAAGTCTCTAAACTGGTTTGGGAGTGATAAAATCCACAAATATTCGGAGTACAACACATTTCTAGAAGAAGATACCTTGGAAGAGCTTCAGAACAGATCTGTTTCAAATGGGCAGGGGGAGGTTTGCCAAACCCAGACAGCAGTACAGGGAGTCTGGGACAAGGAGCTGGGTTGAGGAGCCAGGGCACTATGGCATTATTTAAATTCCAATAAATTTTGGTCTTTTTTCCTCTAGCCTGTCATTAAATGTAATTTTATTGGATGATAATCTGAAACAAATAAATTTACTATTTCTGCCTTTCTGTATTTAATTTTGAGGTTTTAATGCCATGATATATGGTCAATTTTTGTATGTCTACTCCTTTATGTCTTCATTCAATTTTCTCCAGACATCTATCATATCTAACTTTTCTATAATTTTGTGTACCTCCTTAATTTCTTTCTTATTTATTCTATGGTTTGATTTATCTATTTTTTAGAGAGCAAGATTGATATTGAGATTCCCCCACTAGTATAGTTTTGCTGTCTATTTCTTCTTTTAACTCTGTTAACTTTTCTTCTATATTTTTATGCTATACCACTTGGTACATATATATTTACTATTAATATTGCTTCATTATCTATGGTACCCTTTAGCAAGATATACTCCCTTATGTCTTGAGATATTTTTGCCTTCACTTGATCTGAGATCAAAATTGCTACTCCTGTTTTTTTTTGTTGTTGTTGTTTTGTTTTAGTTCACTTGAAACATGATAAATTCTGCTCCAGCTGTTTAACCTGCACTCTGTATGTATCACTCTGCTTTTAATGTGTTTCTTTTATTCCAGTCTACTATCTGCTTCCATTTTATGGAGAGTTCATGACATTCACATTCACAGTGAAAATAACTAATTCTGTATTCCTTGCCATATTATATAGCCTAAGTTGTGCCTTTCTCTTTTTTTCCCATTTCCTTCCTTCCCCAGTATTTTGCTTCTAATCACCATCTCTCTCAAACAGTCCTCCCCCTTTACAATCCCTTCCCCTCTCTTACACCTTTCCCCCACTGCTTTTGTTTTCCCTTCTATCAGCTTTCCCTTTTCATTTCCCCTTTCCTTTCCCACTTTTCTTAAAGGTGAGACAAGTTTCTCTGTGAAACCAAATATGTCTCATATTCTCTCTTTGAACCAAATCTGATGAGAGTAAGATTCACACAATGCTCATCCCCCTCCCTTCTTTGCCGCAATTATAGCATGTCTTTCTTTGCCTCTTCGTGAGATGTAATTTCCCCTATTTTAGTTCCTTCTTCCTTTTTTTTCCAAGCACAATCCCCTTTCTACCTGTAGTTTTTTTCATATTATCATAATAAAATCAAATTTTATGTGCACTCTTTAAGTATTTTCATAACAACAATATAATTCTCAAGTGTTTATTTGATTAGTAAAAGGAAAGAAGAAAATCAAATTGTTAGTCTCAAAAATGAAAAGAGAGAACTTTACACCAATGAAGAAGAAATTAGAGCAACAGTTAGGAGTTATTTTCCCCAACTATATGTCAATACATTTAATAATCTAAGGGAAATGGAGGGATATCTACAAAATTATAGATTCTCCAGATTAGCAGAAGAGGAAATAAATTATTTAAATAGTCCCATTTTAGAAAAAGAAATAGAACAAGCTGTCAATCAACTCCCTAAGAAAAAAAAAATCTTCAGAGCCAGATGGATTTACATGTCAATTCTACCAAACATGCAGGGCTGGTTCAATATAAGGAAAACTATTAGCATAATTGACTATATCAATAACTAAACTTTTAAAAAAAACATGTTATCTCAATATATGCAGAAAAAGAATTTGATAAAGTACAGCATCAATTCTTATTAAAATCACTAGAGATTAAAGGAATAAATGAAGTTTTCCTTAAGATGATCAGTAACATCCAGAATCAAATATTGACAAATGAAGGTCAGCTAACTGAAGTTGGAGTAGTACACATACATTTTTTCAGGAGTGGCAGCAGTGAAGGGATGTACCTTGAAACTTGAGAAGATTTTATAAAGTAAAACAAACTAGTTAACAATTGTGTGTGCCTACCAAAGAGATTGAAGGACATCTTTTTGTCAACGTGACTGCCATTTGTATGAAAATGTCTTCACATCATTATGAGTGCCTTTGCTTTCAAAATGACAGATCCTGATAAGCTCCAAGAAAAATATTATGAATACCTGAAAATCTTTATTATTAATGTGCCAAAATAGGACAAGTTTAAAATTGTGATGATTTTAATACTAAATTGGGCTCAGTCTATCAGACATAGAAGGGAGGCCTTGGGAGGAAGGGATTTGGGAACAGCAACATCAATGGTCACTTATGACTGAAGATTTGAGAATCTCCTGACCTTGACATCAACCAAAACTCTTTTTTGTTTATCTAAGCCTCATGGACACATCATCATAGCCATCATTGAGACAGAAAGGATGTGAAAATGATGAAGGGACTGTGTGGTAGAGTGCTGGACTGATCTCAGTATTATCTCCTCCAAGCTAAAATTTGCACGAAACAAAATTGGTGGCCCCAAAATCATTTACTACTGGCTAAGAAATGAGTGGTGAATCGGTGGAATAGATGATATATATAGAACAAAATAATCAAGGGTTATAGAAATCTAGTATTTGAGAAACCCCCCAAAATCCAGCTTCTGGATTAAGAATTCACCATTTCACAAAAACTAGAAAATAATGTCAGAAATTAGAAATAATGGCAGAGACCTACATCTCACACCCCATACCAAAATAAGGTCATAATGGATACCTGATGGGGGCATGAAGGATGTTACCACAAACAAATTAGGAAAACAAGTGTAATTCATCTATCAGATCTTTCAAGAAGGGAGAAATTTATGACAAAATAAGAACTAGAGAATATTATGAAAGTCAAAATGGACAACTTTTATTATCTTAAATTTAAAATGTTTTGCATAAACAAAACTAATAAAAAGAAGATTAAAAGGGAAATACAAAGCTTGGGGAAAATCTTTACACCTAGTGTTTCTGATAAAAGTATCATTTCTAAAATATATTAAGAACTGTGTCAGATTTATAAGAATGCAAGTCATTCCCCAACTCATAAATAGTGAAAGGATATGAACACAATTTTCAGATTATAAAATAAAAGCTATCTCTAGTCAAATGAAAAAATGCACTAAATCAGTATTGATTAGAGAAATGAAAATGAAAACAACTCTGAGGTACTACCACACACCTCTCAGATTGGTTAAGATGACAGAAAAACTTAAAGATAAAGGTTGAAGGTGATGTGAGAAAACTGGGACCCTAACTCATTGTTGTGGACTTGGTGGCAGCTTTTTTTGTGATAACAAAGAATTGGAAAAGAGTAGATGCCCATCATTTGGAGAATGACTGAATAAACTGTTGTAAATGCAGATAATAGAATATTATTTTTCTATTAAAATAAACATCCTGATTATAGAAAGTCCTAGAAATATTTACAAGAACTGATGCTGAGTGAAAAGCAGAACTAGAAATACATTGTAAAAAATAATAGCAAGAATAGGTGATGATCAATTTTATTAATCTCTCTACTGAGTTTCAGAATTTCTAATTTGTTATTTAATTGAGGGTTTTGATTTTTTTTCTTTTTCTAGATTTTTTAGTTGTATATCCAATTCATTGATGTCCTCTTATTCTATTTTATTCATGTAGCCATTTAGAGATATACAATTTCCACTAACAACTGTTTTGGCTGCATCCCATTGTTTTTTCTATGTTGTCTCATTATTGCCATTCTCTTGGATGAAATTATGGATTGTTTCCGGAATTGGTTATTTGACCCACTCATTCTTTAGAATTAGATTTCTTAATTTCAAATTGGTTGTAAGTCTTTCTTTCCGTGGCCCATTATTGAATTGCATTGTGATTTGAAAAGGAAACATTTACTAGTCCTGTTTTTCTGCATTTGATTGTGAGTTTTTTATGCCTTAATATATAGTCATTTTTTTGTTTGGAAATAGATTGAGTATGGAAAGGTATATTAAAATTAATTAGAAATTAAGTAATATACACCTTAAGAATGGGATGACCAAAGAATGAATCATAGGAACAATCAATAATTATCCAATAAAATATTTAATAAAATATCATGGAAAGATATATTAAAATTAATAGGAAACTAAATAATACACACATTAAGAATGGAATGGTCAAAAAATAAATCATAGAAACAATCAATAATTTTATTTTTTAAAATGACAATAATGAGGTAACATTCAAAAAATTGTGGGATGCATCCAAAGTAGTGCTTAAGGGAAAATTTATATCCCTAAATATTTAAACCAATCAAATAAAAAAAGAACAGATCATTGTATTAAGAATGCACCTAAAAAGGAAAAAAGAAACAACAAACTAAAAAGTCCCATATTAAATACTAAATTGGAAATGCTGAAACTCAAAGGGGAGATTAATAAATTTAAGAATAAAAAAGTCACTGAATCAATAAATAAAAATTGAAACTAAGGAAACTATTGCGCTAATAAATAAAACTAAAAGCTGGCTTAAATTCCAAATGGTATCCGTTATTGCAACTTCTGTAGGCTTTCATTCCAATAGATTTTTGTAGCTTCACTCTTTCTTCTCCAAAGCAGTCTTCATGTCATTGATAGTTTCTTCTTACTGGTAGAGTGATTAAAGTGCTAAGAGCAATTTTATTCTTAAAGGTCTGAATGTGTCATTTATTTTAAAATCTCAAGTAGATTTTCTAAGTTTCTAAATTTTCAAATTTCCCTCCACCATTTGGTACTACTCCTTATCGGTCTTCTCTGGTCTGTTGATCTATAAAATTGTTTTCCAGCCAATATTGCTTTCTTTCTATCTCCCAAGATGGAAGGTGCAAATTCTTGTCAAATTTTTTGTACTTTAAAGTTCCTGTGACAGTCCTCTGAACAGAGACAAGACTCAGTATTTTTACTGGTGAATAAATACAATTTTGGAACTGTCCAGTAAAAAGACTATATGTCGTTTTTTTTATTTATTGAGAACACATCATTAACCTTTTTTAACCTCAGCATATTTTTTGTGAGTTGGTGTGTGTATGTATTAGAAATTAAATCAGTGATAGCAAAGATGATCTGATTATTTTACTCATGGACAAAATATCTAGTTGATCTATTCTTGGCATTTCCAATATTTTCAATAACATTTATTATACTCATTTTTTGGCTTATGCCAAATTTGGAGCATAATGTCAAAGTGAAATACACATACATGCATACATAAACATGCATACATATAGGTAGATGTATTCATCACTCATTTGCTTTAGTACAATAGTAAGCTTTCATCTTCAATTTATATGACATATTGATAGAATTCATAATACAATATTCCAGCAAATGACATCTGTATTATCTTTGAATTTTTGCATTAAGGGTGTGGAATTCCATTAATGTGGTTATTGCGTCCCTGATCATATAAAAATCAATCAATTCCTTAAATGGTTTTATAGCCAAAGAATGTCACATCCTGACTAAGTGATTTGTTATGGACAACTAAAAGTTATCTGGACTAGTCCTCAGGGAATATACAATCCTTGGCCAAAATTGTGAGCTTTTCCAACATGATAGGTCCAGACAGTGCATGCATTAAAGAATACAGGAATAAAATCATGATATGATGAGGTACAGAGTAGGAGTTATTCTAATAAAAGTGGTTTATGATTCTTTACAAAAACTATTTTACTTTTACTTATAGCTCTCCATGAATCTTTTGTGTATCAACAAACAGTTGTACTTTTAAATGTTTTTGCCTTTGGGGTCCTCAGCACATTGATTAACAGATATGAAAATAAGTGAGGATTATGAAAGACAGATTTGGTAGTTAAGAATTCATTGTTAGGATAAAGTTTGTTACTTTATGTAAAATATATGAAGCAAAATTGCTTGTTTCTACTTATTTCTACTATCAAGAGATTATCAATACACATACAAAATTATGGTACAAAGTAACAAGTGAACCTTTATTTTGATCAATAAGGTAACAATGATATGGAAACATTTTTTATAATAAAAATAGACAAGAAAATAATTATTTAAAGATTTTTAGAGTATTGTCTAACTTTGTAATGAGCTGAAATAAATCTGGCATTATTATCTGAAGCTTAATATAGGGTTTCCTTGAAATGCAAATTAAAATAACTTTGAGATACCACTACACACCTGTCAGATTGGCTAAGATGACAGGAAAAATAATGACGAATGTTGGAGGGGATGTGGGAAACCTGGGACACTGATAAATTGTTGGTGGAACCGTGAATGGATCCAGCCATTCTGGAGAACAATTTGGAACTATGGTCAAAAAGTTATCAAACTGTGCATACCCTTTGACCCAGAAGTGTTTCTATTGAGCCTATATCCAAAAGAGATCTCAGAGGAAGGAAAGAGCCCCACATGTGCAAAAATGTTTGTGGCAGCCCTTTTTTAGTGGCAAGAAACTGGAAACTGAATGGATGCCCATCAATTGGAGAATGGCTAATAAATTATGGTATATGAATGTTATAGAATATTATTGTTCTCTAAGAAAACACCAGCAGGATGATTTCAGAGAGGCCTGGAGAGACTTGCATGAACTGATGCTGAGTGAAATGAGCAGAACCAGGAGATCATTATACACAACAACAACAATAGTCTATGATGGATGATCAATTCTGATGGACATGGCTCTCTGCAACAATGAGATGTTTCAAACCAGTTCCAGTTGTTCAGTGATGAAGAAAGCCACATACATCCAGGGAAAGGCCTGTGGGATCTGAGTCTGGATCACAACATAGCATTTTCATGCTCTCTATTGATGTTTGCTTACATTATGTTTTCCTTCTCAGTTTTTTTTCTCCTGTACAGCAAGATAACTGTATAAATATATATACACATATTTGATGTGTCAAATATTTTAACATAATTAACATGTATTAGACTTCCTGCCAGCTAGGGGAGTCAGGGTAGGAGGGAAAAATTTGTTACAGAAAGCTTTGCAAGGGTCAATGTTGAAAAATTACCTATGCATATGTTTAGCAAATAAAAAGCTTTAATAATAATAATATATAGAGAGAGATAAAGAGAGAGTGTCCTTTTGTACTTTTATTCCCAATTGCTGTCTCCAGTTTTTTAATAGCATTTGCTTTATTTTTTAAAATCTCATAAAATAAAAAAAAATCAAATAATTTCATTTATTATTTTAAACATAGACAAGATTACTCATATGCATAAGTATACATTATAAACATTTATATACATATTTATAAATGCACATATTAGTAAAGATATTTATGTGTGTATGTGTACATGTGTGAATGTATGCTTAAAGCAGATGCAAAGATGTATATATAATTTGTGTGGTAGGATGTATATGTGTTTATTTTTAAAACGATGTTTTAAAGTCACTTAACAGAAATATAATTAAGGGAGAATATTATTATTTTTTCAAATTTTAAGTAGATTTATTCTAACTATTAATCTTTCCTTGTGCTTCCGCTGACATGAACACATGCATGCTGAAACATGGATGTGCGCAAACACACATATATTGACACTATCATAGCCATCTCAGGTACCAGTACACATATACATATACATATATATATATAGACACACACACACACA
>JAJPUD010023785.1:519-19544 GCA_023553655.1 Myrmecobius fasciatus
ATTGCATCATGATCTGAAAAGGATGCATTTACTATTTCTGCCTTTGTACATTTGATTTTTAGGTTTCTATGTCCTAACACATTATCCTTTTTTGTATAAGTTTCATGAACCCATCAGAAAAAAGTAAACTCATTTCTATCATGATTCAATTTCCTCCAAAGATCTATCATACCTAACTTTTCTAACATTTTGTTTACCTCCTTAACTTCTTTCTTTTTATTTTTATTTTTTTTTTGATTTATATAATTCTGAGAGAGCAAGTTTGAGATCCCCCACTAGTATAGTTTTGCTGTCTATTTTTTCTTGCATCTTTCTTAATTTTTCCCCTAGGAATTTGGATGCTATACCATTTGGTGCATATATGTTTAGTATTGATACTGCTTCATTATCTATGGTACCCTTTAATAAAATATAGTTTCCTTGTTTATCTCTTTTAATTAGATCTATTTTTGCTTTTACTTAATCTGAGATAAGGATTGCTATCCCTGCTTTTTTTTGTTCACCTGAAGCATAAAAGATTCTGCTCCAGGTCTTTACCTTCACTGTGCATATATCTCGATGTTTTAGATCTGTTTCTTGTAAACAAGATATTGTAGGATACTGGCTTTTAATCCAGTTTGCTATCCACTTCCATTTTACGGGAGAGTTCATCCCATTCACATTGATAGTTAAAATATCTAAATCTGTATTTCCTGCCATCTTATTTACCCAAAATTATGTTTTTCTCTTCCCTTTCTCCTTTCTCCCTTCCACCCTCCCCAGTATTTTGTTTCTGATGACCACTTCCCTCTAACAGTCATCCCCTTTTTAGAATGCCCCCCTCTTTTTTCCATCTTTCCCCTAAGTCTTCTATTTTCCCTTCTATTAGACTATCCCTTTCTTTTCCTCCTTTCCTTCCTACTTCCCTATAAGAAGGGACAAGTTTTTCTGTGAAATCAAATGTGTCTGATATACTTTTTAGAGTCCTATCTGATGAGAGTAATTTTCACACAATGCTCATCACCCTTCCTTCTTTCCCTCAATTATATTGGATTTTCTAGGCCTCTTTATGAGATTTTATCTTATTTTCACCTCTTTATTTTTTTCAACTTTATTTTACCTCCTTTCCCCTCTTTTTCCAGTATGATGGCCCTCCTGCCTCTAAATTCTTTTCATTTTATCTATGTAAAATCAAATTATACTCCCATTCTTTGAGTATACTCGAAGTAGAAATATAGTTCTCAAGAGTTCTTTTCTTTTTACTTTTTATGCTTCTCTTGAGTTTTGTGTTTGCAGATCAATTTTTTGTTCAGATTTGGTCTTTTCATTAAAAATAGGTGGAATTCTCCTATATCATTGAATGACCACCTTTTTCCCTGGAAGATAATGCTTGTTATAGCTGGATAACTTATTCTTGGCTGTAATCCAATTTCCTTTTCTTTTGGTAATATCTGATTCCAGGACCTTCAATCCTTTAATGTGGAAGCTGACAGATCTTGTGTGATTCTCATTATAGTTCCTTGGTATTTGAATTGTTTCTAGCTGCTTACAATATCTTTTCCTTGGTGTTATAGTCCTGAAATTTGGCCACAATATTCCTTGAGGTTTTAATTTGGGGCCTCTTTCAGGAGGTGATCAGTGAATTCTTTCTATGGCAATTTTGACTTCTGATTTTAAAACATCAGGGCAGTTTTCTTTCATGATTTCCTGGAAGATAGCATCTAGGTTCTTTTTTTCATTGTGGCTTTCAGGGAGTCCAATAATGCTTAAATTGTCTCTCCTTGATCTGTTTTCCAAGTCAGTTGTTTTTCCTAAGAGATATTTCATATTTTCTTCCATATTTTCATTTTCTTGTTTTTGTTTGATTGATTCTTGAAGTCTTATTGAGTCATTCACTTCTACTTGTTCAATTTTAATTTTTAAATATTATTTTCTTCAATTTCCTTTTTTAGCTCCTTTTGTAACTGGCCAATTGAATTTTTTGTTCATTGCAGTCTTTTTCCATTTTACCATTTTTTTTCAGTGAATTGTTTTCTCAATTCAACAATTTTGTTTTTCAGTGAATTGTTGTCTTTTTCCATTTCACCAGTTTTGTTTTTCAGTGAGTTGTTGTCTTTTTCCCTTTCACCATTTTTGTTTCCCAGTGAGTTGGTGACTTTTTCCATTTCACCAATTTTGTTTTTCAATGAATTGGTGTCTTTTTCATATCTCTTTCGTAGGTCATTATATCCTTCTTGCACTGATCTCAATTTATTTCCTCATTTTTCTTCTAACTCTCTTTTGAGATTCTTTATGCAATCTTCCAGGAAAGCCTTGTGAAATGGGGATCAGCTCATTTCCACCCTTGTGGCTTCCTCTGAAGTTGCCTTCCCTTTAGGAAACTCAAGATCTGAGGTCTGCCCTTCTTTCTCTCCATAAAAGCTGTCTATGGTGAGAGTTCTCTTCTGTTTCTTACTCATTTTTTAGAGCTTGAGGTCTGCTTAAAGCAGAGGACCAGCAGCTGCTTCAATTTGCCCTGGGGCAATTTGGGTAGTTGACTTCCTTCCCGTTTGGGGCTGGTCTGGCTAGGTCCGTGTTCTCAGTTGTTCTCAATCCACTTTTTACCAAAGGCAGATCTGCAAAACATCTGCCTGAAAGCAGAGCAAAGTGACCAAAGCATCTCCCAGGGACTGCCTGGCTGCCAAGATTCTGCCATGCTCCTTCTCAGCCCCGGTGTCCCACCCTGGCTGCCCGCTGCCAACTGAGCCTGGCAAATGGCCTGATACCCAGCCCATCAGAAACAGACCTGCTCCAGAGTACTTCCAAGGTAATTTTTGATGGAATTATATTGTACTCCAAGCATTTGGGAGAGCTTTCAATCCAGAACCACTTCAGAGGCTTAATCTGCTCTTGGTTTGAGGGAAGATCAGAGCAGGTCAAGAGAGTCATGTCTGCACTCCGCCATCTTGGCTCTGCCCCGCCTTGACAGTTAAATTCATCTGAAGCTTAGATTAATAAGACTTGCTATTTGAAATAAAATCTCTTGTGAATCTAGCTGATATTATTTGTTGTTTTGAATCCAGGCATGATTGTTTGATTGATTATCAACCCAGTAATCCACCATCTCAAAGGAATATGCCACAAGCTATTTAGAGGAATGTGATCCTGAATTGTTACAAGTGGTGGTTAGTATCTGGACAAGATTTGGGAAGGAAACCTTTGCTCCTTTCTAAATGTGAGCCTTCTGACTCAGTTTCCGAGGTCCTTAGAATAAGAACACAACTGATTATTTATGAGTCTGATTAAAAGATGGAATTGATATTGCAAACAATTAGCTAAGGAGGATTTATCCTGCCATACATATGCTCTTAGACTGAGGTCTGAAGGTCCAGTTTGATGCTATTAAAATCATGTCCCTGCTTTTTCCTCTTACAGCATATTTATATAATCAGGGAAAATATTCAATAGAAGATATGAGCACAATTCAAATATGCAAGATCTTTCAGTTTCCTATCTGACAATAGTAGTCATTATATCCTAAATAAGTCTGTTTCTTTTCTCATGTCTCTTGTTGCTAACTTTCCTGATAGGAATCTTTATTTGTGAAGAGTTGCCGATTCTAATTACCAAAGACCAAAATAGTTGGGGTGATAGATGACCCCAGATGGGAATTGAGGTACAGAATCCCAATTTGTATGCTGAATAGGCTCATTAAACTCCATGCTATGGTTGAAATAATTACCAATCAGTTGACAAAGGCATTGGATTTGTTAGCAAACCAGCACATTCAGACTAGAGAAGCAGTACTTCAGGATAGATTCATATAAGATTATTTGTTGACTGAAGAAAATAGAGTTTGTGGAAAATTAAAATTTTTGTTGTATGAAAATTGATGGTAATGGACAGGTAGTGAAGGAAATTGCCAAAGATATAAGAAAATTCATCCATGTCCCATTCCAGATTTGGTCTTCACAGATGTGAGGTGTGGGATTTGTCACCAAATATTGGCAGGCACCAAAAGTTGAAATTCAGTAATGTGAAGATTTCACAATGGCCACTGTCTTTGGTAAAAGGTAGATTTATTTGGGGTACAGGTTACAGACAAAATGAAGGGATACAATAGACAGTGAGAATGGTAAATATGCAATAGGATTAGGAGATCATTTGAAAGACGTGTTCCTCAGTGGAACTCACAATTTCCAAGTATAAAGGAAGCATCCCATGAGTTGGGACTTGCCCTTAGCTGGCAGGCTAAATCCTGAAAGGGACTTTGTATCCTAAAAGAGTTAGTAAGTTGTAAGGAGAAGTGCGTTTGGGAATCAGAGTGAAGTAAAGGAAGATACCACATGGCATGGGGCAAGGGGAAAAAAGGCAGAATGCTGTGGTAGGCTGACCCAAAGGAAGGCAGCAACCAAGGGATATCCCACAGGTAGGCTTTATAGGGAAAATGTATCCCCAGGGACATGATTGGGACTTCTACAGATAACGGGTCTCAGGAGCTTGACATAACTGGATTTCTAACTGAATTACCTTTAGAGGATGGGACCAAGGAACCAAACTGAAAACAGGTTCTTTGGTACCTGCTGGTAGCTTTAAGTAGAGCTGTACTATTCCCTGTCTACCTCCCCTGTGTGAAACAGTTTATCACAAAGGTAGTATAAACATCACTGGTCAAGATAGTAAAAACTGAACAACCTGGAAGGAGAGGTCCAGTTAAACTTGGAGTATTAAAAGAAGAGGACGGACTCCAGTAGAGAATAAAGGGCAACCCAGGTCCAGAAGGATTGGAAACTGAAGACAAGATGGTTGAGGAAATGTATCAAGAATGGTATAAGGTCTTCAAAGTTTAATAGATAATTATGTGGCCTTGACCTATGCCCTAAATGTGACTTGATACTTTGCAATAACCAGTTGAGCCACAGCTAAAACCTGTCCTTGTTCGATTATCTTAGGTAAACATTTCCCTCCCATCTCTCTCAGACTTTTTCATTAGTATTTAAGTACTTAATATGGTAATGTGTGTTATGGGTTTCATATTTAGTGGCTTGGTCAATTACAACTTGTCATTGGGAGAAAACGTTAGAAAAAGGTGTGGGGACTTCTGTGTTAGGGTCCATATAATGCTATATTTGCAACTTGTGCTTTGCACTCCTCTGTTGACACCTTGTATGTTGGGAGTTGCCCTTTCTTCTGAGCTCCTAATAAATCTTTTTTTTTTTTTTTTTTTTTTTTGCTTTTTACCTTGAGAATCTCAGATTTTAATTTGGGTAATAGTAGCTGTAGCCACCCCACACACTACAAAATTCAATATTATCATGTTTATCTGTAGCTGAGGGGGAAATGAAATTACAAATCAGGGAATATGAAAATTTTGATAAACTAAAAGACCAGGGAGTTTAAGGAACATTGACATGCATATTGAAATACCCAAATATAAGGATAAGGAAGGATGGGTTAACCCAAAGAATGGATCGTCACTTACTCAGTCAGAAGATAGATGGGATCCTTGTTCAGATAACTTCCAAAACTGTGATTGAGTGATTCCATGATACTGTGATCTGTAAGGAACAATAAGATGCAATAAATCTTAAAACTTGGCATAGTATGCAAAAACTTATTATTTGCTTCACTAATGATATGGTAAAGAAATCAAACTTGATATGCTGATATAAACTACTCAAAAGCTTTGAAATCTACATATATGCATGTGCCTAAAACAGCATTTTTGTTGTTGTTGTTGTTGTTGCTGGGGAAATTGGGGTTAAGTGACTTGCCCAGGGTTACAGAGCTAGGAAGTATTAAGTGTCTGAGACCAAATTTGAACTCAGATGCTCCTAACTTCAGGGCTGGTGCCCTATTCATTGCACCACCTAGCTGCCTCAGAGCAGCATTTTTATATGTCTAGTGCATAGCCCAATGCCTATCACATAGTAAGGAATTAATAAATGCTTACTGTTTTGTTAGTCACATCTAATGATATTCTTTCCCTGATCAAGTAAGCATATTTATTTGATTCATCAAATTATTGTAAAACTTGGATATTAAATTATCGTAAGGATGTGATAGCATAAATGCTGCAGTGTTGATACACTTAATAGTATAGCTACTAAACTAAGTTTTATCATTGTATGATATTTCTCATGTCTATCTTTCTATGGTTGCTTCAGAGAATCCATCCAATGTGTAAGTCTTTCCTTTTATTTTTTTATTTTTTTTTATTTTGAAGGTGTTGATGTACTACTCAAGTAGAAAAGTCCTCTCTCTCTCTTTGTCCTTTTCTCTGTCAGTAGAAAATGTGACTTTCCTCTTCCCTTTAGGCCTTTGTTGCCCCAAGAAATGAGCTTGGAGTATAGGTCTATTTTGATTGTACCTTTCAGTTTTAGAAAAGTTGTAGAATGACTGGAACTTGATCCATGGAAATCTTGGAACCAAAGATAATTGATTGATTCACTAACTGATTGCCAGCTCAGTAGGGAAATTCTGAGAAGCCAAAATAAGAGAAGGCAAGCCCAGTCAGCCTTTATATTTGGAACATGGCAGAGCTGATACTATACAGAATCTGAGCTTAACTGTGAACATAATCCTTCTCTGTTCCCACAGTTTATGTGGGAAATTATGGCTCCAGGTGTTGAAGGGTTTATTTGTATGTTTTAAAGTCTTAAAAAAAAAACACTTTTGTTTTTGTTTTGTTTTGTTTTGTTTTTCCTTTTAGGTAAAAGTGATTTTGAGCGTTAAATTGTTACTTAAATAACATGCATGAAACTGCATGAAAATAAATGCAGTGGGGTCTTAAGCCAGATACACACAAAATCCCTTAAAAATTCAGGAGAACCTTGAAGGAGGGGAAGGTATGCAATGTATCTGCTGTTCAAGCAGTTATAAGATTAAGAATAATTGTTAAATTACAGACAAGTAGAAAAATAAGGGAAAAAATCAATGTAAGATTATGTGAACATAATTGTTGCTGAGTCATTTCACTTATTATCTACTCTTTATGACCCCATTTGGGTTTTCTTGGTATAGAAAACTGGAATTTTCTTCTCCAATTTATTTTAGAGATGAAGAAACTGAGATAAAGAAGCTTAAGTGACAAGTAAGTATCTAAGATCAAATTTGAATTCAGGTTTTTCCCAATTCCAGGCAATACTTTGTCAACTCTACCAGCCAGCTGATGGTAAATATAACATAAGGATTCAATAATATTAGTATAAAATTGGAAGTTTTCAC
Organism: Myrmecobius fasciatus; assembly: GCA_023553655.1. Lineage (NCBI taxonomy): Eukaryota > Metazoa > Chordata > Mammalia > Dasyuromorphia > Myrmecobiidae > Myrmecobius > Myrmecobius fasciatus. The sequence goes on from JAJPUD010023785.1 coordinate 7,705, forward strand.
ATGATTAATTGAGAAAAATCAGTTTACTGAGACAACCAAAGCTTCTCCCTCTCTCTACATCTCACAACACATCTCAGAGATGGTTCCATTCTTCCCCCACCCCAACAGAGTAAATTCTGAAGTCTAATATAAAGGTGATCTTTTCCTCATAAAAGCCATTGATTAATAATTTAATTTCTGTCATCTGCAATCAATGTGGTTTGTTTATACAAATAAATAATCTCAAGATTGTATAATTTTTTTATACTTAGCACATGTTTAATTTCCTTTCTTAGAGGAAATACATAGTATTGCTTTGTTGTTTATCTCAGTTATAGAAAAATATATTATGTAAATAATGGCTGTAGAAAGAATAAAATATATCAATAGTAATTTTTATAATTTTTTGGAATGAAGTCTAATTCATTTTACAAAGTTAAATTTATTATCCATTTTAAAAAACTAATTTAGACTGTCTTTTTTCTTATATGTTTCAACTAAATAAATATCCTCCTTACTGCTTTAATACAGCAAATCTCAAGAATTTAATTAATATGGATATGTAAATACTATATAGATAAGATATAACTATAGATAGGTAGGTGTATAAATAAATAGATACAAATAAAAAAATTCCACAATGACCACATTTTCATCCTTTTGATGAGGTTAGTGTGAGAGGGGAGATAGTGTGGGACCCCCTTTTTGGCCAGTTGTGGGCTTCTTGAAGAATTTATGAATCCCTATTGAATGAGGCAAAAGTCTATGATAAAAAGGAGACAAATTAATTTCACGGAAAAGAACAAAATCTTGTCAGTGGGCAGAGGCCTGCTAAAGCTTTTGCATCTGTGGGTTTACACAGAGCAACAGCTCAGTGGGCTTTTTCCCTAATAGGAATCAGGGAAGACCCAGGATTCAGAGTCATCCTTTTATTTTGCCTTCTAAGCCTTCAGGCTGGGGAGATTTAGGGCTAGTTTTGGTAAAGGGTGGTGATTACAGCCTAGGCCAAGATTTCTAATTGAACTGCAAGTTTGCCTATGAATAGGTGGATGGAGCTCCCTCCTATCTCAACGGGAGGGTTATTGAGATTTGGGGTCTCTCCATCCCTCCCCCGCAATCCCGGGACACAATCAAGGACACAGTTTATATCACTTTGTTGTGTCATTTTTGCTATAGCTATCATTTTTAAGTCAAACTCTTCTTTGACCTTTTATGAATATTCAAATGTGCATTTTATTTATTAATTTAATATCTTCCTTTAAACTCCCACTTTGTATAATGGTGTATGCTGAATGTTAAGGGAAAAACACAGATGATTTAAAAAATAACAAGGAATGAATTAATTCAAAAACATAGGAAATTTAAAACAATCTTATGTGGTCAAGGAGATTTGAACTTCCAGAACCCTGCCTTAGGTGAAAATGATTTGTCTTACTTTCACTTCACCTCTATAAGAATGCATGAAAATCTGAAAAAAGAGATCTGTGACAGGTTACTTAAGAGGTATGAATGAAGTACTCTGGTACTTAGCAACTGAAGTGCTGAATTTATAAAATCATAGAAAGAGATTTAAACCTGGCAAACACCTCTGAGGTAATGTAGTTCAGCTCTTATTTTAAGTATGAGGAAACTGAGGGCAAAGAGGTTAAGTGACTTTTTTTCAAGTCATGTAGCTACTAAATGGTAGAATCAAGATGTAAATGCAGTTCCCTCCTCTCCCAGTTAAGTGATTAAAATGAAAGGAAAATAGGCTGTGTAAATCATTTCCTAAATAAGAATTCCCCTCCAGGGGCACAAGCTTTGCAGAGTAAAAGAAGTTGGGTATATGGGTGGATGTACTAGGTGGGCAATGGCCAGAGGGAGGGAGTGTTATATGCTGAGAAAATCATAAGGGGTTCAAGCAGGTAGAACATTGTAACTGTAGGATCAATGGCTTCCAGAGGTAATAAATCTTGGATAAGACTTTTGAAGGAGTTAAGCATCAACCAAGAGCTGTACCAGCTATAATCAAATTTTAAAGATTTTATTTTCGAATCAAAACATCTAGAACAAAGAGAATTCATGAAATCAAGCTAAAAATTTCAAGGAGATAGATAGATTCATAGAAATTCCTAAAAAAAAGTAATGGCCAGCTAGGTGGTGCAGTAGATAAAACACTGATCCTGATGTCATAAAGATTTTTTTTTTTTTTAGTTTGGAAACAGACTCAGACATTTACAAGCTGTGTTACCCTGCACAAGTCATTTAACTCTGCTTCAGTTTCCTCATCTGATTAATTAAATAAATAAGGAAATGGCAAACCACATCACTATCTTTGCCAAGAAAACCCCAAATGGGATCACAAAGAGTTGGATACAATGAAAATGACTGAGCAACAATAACCAACAAAAGTAAAGAAAATTATTTCCACATAACTAAAAGAAACTTTGAAACCCAAGGGAGGAATTATGGAATCTCAGAATTTGAGAAATGGAATTTCAAGGGCCACCTGGTCTAATCCATACATAAAAGCATTCCTCAATATAATATACCAGCAAGTGGTCTCACAACCTCTGGTTCATGATCTTCAAGGGCAGGGAAACTCCATTCTTTTGAGGAAGGCTATTCATTCTACTTTTGAAAAACTAATAATTATATAGATTTTTCTGGCATCAAGACTAAATTTAACTTTTTGTAATGCCTTCTCTTTGTTCCTGGTTCAGTCCTGTGGTGTCAAACCAAAACACAAATAAACAACAAAAACAAAACAAATTTAAAAAAAAAAATTATTTCCTCCTCTGCAATACCTTCAGATACTTAAAGATCAAACTTTTGCAAGTCAGAAATGAAAAGATATTTTGTTTTTTTTTAGAGCTTGAGAATCAAGGAAGTTAGAAGTTTTAAAAGCTATTAGGACTCTGTTTTGTGATATTTAAATATGTCCGGATTCGCTCCTATAAATGACGCTCTCAGACTCAAATGAAAATGAAAGTAAAATTTTAATTATAAAATGCACGGTATAGACAGTTTAGATTTACAGACAACAAGACAAAACAATAATAACTAAAATTAAACCAATAATAATTGAGATACATAGAGGAAGAGAATACATCACCAATTCAAGGAAACCTCAAAACTCAGGTGGCTGCGAGCCCCGTTTCAGCCTCAGCAGCTTGAATTGGGAAAAGATTTTCCCAGGCGAAGCGTCCTTCCCACGGGTGAGGCCCAACAGGTTGCTAGAAATGGGGGGCTTTTATTTCCTTTTTAGACAAAGAAGGCTTCTTACTACCATATCTTTGTTTGGTCTGTTCCAGACCCCATAGCCTTGACATATTTGCATATGTTCAGGGTGGGAGCCACTCTCCTCTGAGCATAAGCAATTCCAGGAATGGCGAGTTCCTGGCCCCTCCTGTCAAGGTCATGTAGGGTTCATAGAACAGTCAAATAAGTCTTAGGCCTGCTTTATTTGAGTGAACTTATTTTTAAATGAGATTTTTCCAATTCTTATTCAGACTCTCAAACATACATGAAAGCAAGAGACCCAGAAAAGTCCAAAGAAGACAAATGTGGAAAACCATTTGAGAACATTTTCAAAAATAAAATTGGAAAATAAAGTTTGTATAAAGGTAGACCTCACAGCCACAGCAATCTGAATTTATCTCACGTGGCAAACTTTCCAAACTTTATCATTCAGCTGAGAAGGAATTGGAAACAAATGACACCAGGTAAAAAATCCTGAAAATGTAGTTGCATCTGAAGATGGAGGAATGGGGATAAAAGGGACTAAGGAAGATATAGCATTTGTTTACCATGTCTTTGGGGAAAAAACTAGTTTTAACTTTCAAAATTTGTGGCAATTTTTCTTTTGTTAGTTATTTAAAACATCTTGAAGTTTTCTTAAAATAATCAGTACTAAAAATTAATCAAAGCAGAAGAGCAATAATAAAATATATTCAAAAATAGGAAATGTTTTGTACTAACACTAGAACAAATATAAGAAGGATAGAAATTTAAATTTGCAACAATGTATTTCAGGACAAGAGAATGTTAAGTGTGTGTGTGTATGTGTGTGTGTGTGTGTGTATGTGTGTGTGTTATGTGTGTGTGTGCTCCTAAGGGAGGAAGGGGAAAAGGGAGAATAGAGAAGTAAAGGTTGTGATGCAACAAGTAGTAGCTTAGGACTGTAATAGACTTGTGGCTTTGCAAGGATAAGCAATCGCTATATGCCTAAAAAGAAAGAAGCAACAGTAAACCAGATGATAAATTATTTAATTCAACAATAGTCCTCACATTTGTGTTTTATCCAAAAATTTTCAAAGAATTGTCATATGGCCCATCACATTTAAAGCACATAGTATTTTAAAATTATAATTAGTATTTCTATTTATTTATTTAGCAATTTACATTTTTCATCACTTTTAAATAATTATTTAATGCTCAAAATATTGAAAACTTATAAAAGGACATCTTGTCCTCTTATTGTTTCAAATTGTTTTCTATAGGACTAATCAGATTAGATACACAAGAGTAATAGTAAATATAAGAACTGACTTCCTAACTGCCAATGACTCTGTCAAGAATCCAGATGGTGCTTCTGGAAGAATATTTCCTATTAACTTGGCATCTGTGAATGCCATCACAGGTGATGGATGACAGAGGAAGTGAATAGTTCTGATCACACAATAAGCTTGAAATAATGTCATTATTTTGTCTATAAATAAATCACACATGAAAATATGATAAAACATCAATCTTTTAAAAAATTAAACTTTCTGTTCACTACACATAGTAATTAAAAGCATTAGAATAAAAATTAAATGTAATATAGCATTACCTTATAAATATGTAGCCTAACTTGAAAATATTCAAAGTCTTTTAATGATCCCATGAAACTCCCTATTGTCTCAGGGTTGAAGGAGACATTTTTTCAGTTTAAGGTAGAGAAAGAAATATAATGAACATCATCATCATTATTAATAATAAATAATGCACAATTTAGATTTACTGAGCAAATGTCCTCAGTGACATTGTTTCAATAGTCAGTCCTAAAAATAGCTCACAAGTCTTGGTGCTTTGTTGGATTGTTGTACCCCAAAGGGATACAAGTTGTGTTGCCTATTTAGACCACCAATATAGATTACAATTAGTTCCAATTTAATAGCAGTTTATGTAACATGACCTGGTCTAGTGGGGAATGATTTGAACTAAGAAAACCAATTCATTTAGAATTGGCCACCAAAAAAGCCAACAGATGGTAGCTATGTTCACTAATACCCATCTGGAGTAGATTTCAAAGAATGACCTAAAGGTGAAAAACTCAGTGTTTCTGCTAATTTCCCCAATAACTATTGCATCTGCTGAGTGGTGAGAGGTGGTGAGGGAGGGGTTGAAATTACATTTATGAAGAATGTGGTAGCTTTTCAAAGGAGCTTTATCAATAGTTTGTCAAACTATTTGTATATCAGGTGTTTAAATCTTATTACTGTACCTCTTCCCTCTGAGGTTATTTTTATATGTCACATATAAAAATAATCCATCAACATTTTATGAGTTCTATATCATTTTATATTTTCATTTTCAATGTGATCACTAAGAGATCTTCAAATAAAAAGTTTATGATAATCTGGGGTCAGTTATTATCCTCTTGACAATACTACATGAGATATTTATTTAGTATCATATAGGAATTATGTAGACATTTTTCCTTTGCCAAATTATATGCCTAGAAGAAGAAATGGATTTTATAAAAAGCTGTTTGCTGGACTTGTTTAGAGTGACTGAATGATTATTTTAGATTTTTTTTTCTCTATGAAGCTGTATTCATAGCTTTTTAAAGTTTAATTTGATTTTTTTTTATTTTAAACATTCTATTTCCAAACATAGCTTTCCCTCTACTATTTAGAAATTCATCCTCAAAATAAAGCATAAACAAAGAAAGAGGAGGAAAATAGTCCAATAGAACATTATTAAATGTAACAATAAATGGAGTGATCTCCATTCTTGGTCCTCCAGCTCTTCCAAGAAGAAATGGAGAAACATATGTTCATCTGTTGCTAAGGATTTAACTGTGATGTTATGATACATAGGGTAGCTGGATGTCACAGTAGATAGACCACTGCACCTGGAGTCAGGATGATTTGATTTTAAATCATGTTTCAGATATATCCCAAATGTGTAGCCTTAAGCAAGTCATTTAACTCAGTGCTTCTTAAACTTTTTCCACTTGTGACCCCGTTTTGCCTGGAGAAATTCTTATATGAACTAGATTTATATAGTAAATAAATAGCTATGCTAATCAAATATTTATTAATGATAAATCATAATTTAATGACACCCCACATTCACTTATAAGATATCATTCTGTCCTAAACCAAAGTTTAAGAAGTAGGATTTAACCTATCTTCCTGAGTTTCCTCATTTTACAAATGAGTATAATAGCAGTATTTCCCAGGGTTATTGTGATAATCAAATGAGATTTTATTAAGAAAGTTCTTTGGAAACTTTAAAATGTTATAGAAATACTGTTTATTATTATTGTTATTATTAATAATTATATTATTCAATGTTGTGGGGGATTACATTTATGTCTTCCCATTTACATAGTTCTGTCATTATTTGTTTATGATATCATAGTAATATTCTATTAAATTAATGGGATACAATTTGCTTACCATTATGAAAGGATGAATATCTACTCTGTTACTCCAAAAAATACTATTATAATCTTTTTTTGTGTAAGGTTCTTTCTTCTATCTTTAACCTTCTTGGAAATTATGCCTAGAATTGGGATCTCTTACTCAAAAAAAATAAACACATTAGGCATTAAAAATGAATTTCAGTAAATAACATTTTGAAACAATTAATTAATCCCATGACTGCCTCTTTCAATTTTATTATAATATTCAATATTCACTGGCATATTTGAAATGGGATATTTATAAATAAATGTGTAATATTTGCAGGTAAAATAGTGAATAAGGAGAATAACTCCTAAGTTTAAATATATTTAAATTTTTTTTTAAATCCTTACTATATCATCTGGTGATGGTCAAAGATATCTCATTTAGTTTTGGTAATAGTACATAATTTAATGACATTTTTAGGGCTTATCATCATGATTTTTCTTAAAAACTCTAAGTGGAGTACTCTGTGCATCATTAGCTAATTCTACCACATAGTCCTTTGGGAATACAGTTATACTATCACTTATAGTTACAAAATTTTCCAACAAAGACTCTACTGGTTTATTGAAATGATTTGATGTGGAAGTGTTCAGAAGATAACTCACATTATCACTGTAAATAAATGCATCTTGATTACATGAAATATTTGACTCATTTTATTTCATCATTACAAAGTGAAACATCTTTGAACATGAGTTCTCTAGCCCTCTCAAGATTTATGATTTATTCACAGAGCCTGGTGAAAAAGACTCATTCATATACATTATACAACTGGATAAAGTCAAACAAGTGAAAAAAATAAAAGTAAATATGTTTTAAACCAGTTATACTTAATAATCCAATTTTGTGTATCAAGATTTATGAAATGAACATTTTATGCTTTTTATTTTTATAGAGTTGAAAAACAGAATATATACTATTAATCTATAATAATCTGAAAAGTCTTTCCAATTATTTTATTTTTATAGGACAAGATAAAAGGGAGAATGGTATAGAGGGTGGTATATAAGGCTAGGGGATAGAATGAAATGAGAACTTATCCTGTTTCTAATGAATGCCAGCTATGTAACCACTGATAAGTCAATTACATTTTAGATATCTTCTATCTTTTTTAACAGACCTCTCCCTCTTTCAGGGAAGCAAGGTGACATGGAGGTATCAAAATAATTTCATATAAAAACTACTTGTGTCTGGACTATTTTCAAAACTTTCGATTATGAATTTGTTTCTCAAATCTCTTCTTTCTTCAAACTGTTCTTCACTCAGATAGTAAAGTCATCTTCCTTAAGCCCAGGTCACACTCTGTCACACATCTTCTCAGTAAATGCTCAATGACTCATTTTACCCCCACAAATCTCCATTTTATTCCCACTATGTAATCATCCATTTGATAGGTAAAGGCAATCAAAACTTGGTTCTTTTATAATTTTCCAGTATTCACATAATTTATAATCTTCTATATATTCTAAAATTAAAATGCCATGATTTATTAGCTATTTCTTTCACAGGACACCCCACCTCCATAAAGGACTGAACTTATTGTTTCCCTATTTAAAATATATTAACTATATAAACATATAATATATTAAATATATATTAAAATAGTTTTGAATCTCAAGAATTTGATAAAATATAGCAAACAGGGTTCCAATGCAGAATTGATTAACCACTCAAACATAAATATACATATATGTACATGCATGTATATAACACATATAATTATTTATATGTTACATGTGTCAATTCACATATGGTACTATATGTTTACATTTGTATATAAACAAATATACATCTTTTGGAGATGTGGTGGATGAATTCACTCCTATTCTGAGACAAAGAAAAATTAGAAACATGACGGTAAGAAGAATTCCTGAAATGAAAAGAAAGAACTCAGTTAGAGAAGAAGAGTTGTCCAAGAGTACCACGAAGGGGGACAGTATAGAGAGAAGGAATATATCAAGAAAGGGGAGAGAAGAGTTGGTGATTTTCCAAAGAATCTCAGAAATCATGAGAAGGAAAAGAAAGGAAGATAGGATGGGACAACTGAAAATACATATAGCTGTGGTCAATACTAGTCAATTGTAACCACAAAATAATTATTCTAATATCTTACCCCTTCACTGGATGCAACCTACGACTTTTCTAAGCATGCTCCTTTATTCTATAAAATATTTTGTTTTATAAATATTAAAAAATATTTTATTTTATTAAATAATTTTTCCATTTTCAAATTTTTGCAATATACCAAAACATCTCTATTTTCTTTTTCATTATGGCATAAGGGTGTAGACAAAGTGCTGAAAGTAATAAGAAGATATTATCACTTCCTAGCAACAAGAAGTCATGGTTAGAGAATTTCTTTCTCTTTCTCTCTGTCTCTGTGTGTCTGTCTTTCTCTGTGTGTCTGTGTGTCTGTCTCTCTCTCTTTCACTCCCTCCCTTTTTACTCCCTTCCCCATAAAGAAAAGGGAAGGAGAATCATAACTTTTCATATTTCATTTGGCAGGCAGGTGGTGCAATAGATAAATGACCAGGATGAACTGAGTTCAAATATGATCCAATAAGCTTACTAGTTCAGGGAACCTGTTTGCCTCAGTTTTCTTATCTGTAAAATGAACATGAACTAGAGAAGGAAATGGAAAAATACTGTATTATTTATCTCAAGAAATTGTCAAATCTAATCATGAAAATCATAAGCAATTGAACAAATATATTTTATTTTTTTTTTAATTTTAATGAAGGCAAAATATAAAGATATCTCTGATTCTCAGATGTTAATGTGGTTATAGAAATCAGAGTTTTGAAGTCTATTTGAGCAGTTAAAAGCAATGAATTCTGAAGAAAAGCTTGCATAAATGCAAACTTATATATAGAGAGAATAATTAAATTGCAATTCCTAAAGGTTAATGCAGCAATTTACTTGCATTAAATTTTTTTTTGATTTTATTTTATTTCCATAACATATGTGTGGGTAATTCTTCAACAATAACCCTTACATAACTTTCCATTACAAATTTTTCCCCCCAGCTCCCCACCCCTCCCCTAGATGGCAGGATATCCACTACATGTTAATTATGTTAAAATATTGGCAAATCGAATATATGTATACATATCTCCAAACTTATCATTGTTGTGCAAGAAAAATCTTATCTACACAAACGATATATCAGATAAATGAAACACAATGTAAGCAAACATCAATCAAGGAGTATGAGAATGTTATGTTGTGGTCCACATTTCACATCCCTCTCTCTGGGTGTATATGGCTTTCTTCAGTGAACAATTGGAGGTGGTTTGAAACATTTCATTGTTGAAGAGAGCCATGTACATCAGAATTAATCGTCATATAGTACTTTGTTGCCGTGTATAATGATCTCCTGGTTCTGCTCATTTCACTCAGCATCAGTTCATGCAAGTCTCTCCAGGCCTCTCTGAAATCATCTTGCTGGTCATTTCTTACAGAACAATAATATTCCATAATATTCATATACCATAATTTATTCAGCCATTCTCCAATTGAGGGGCATCTATTCAATTTCCACTTTCTAGCCACTACAAAAAGGGCTGCCACAAACATTCTTGCACATGTGGGGCCTTTTCCTTCCTTTATGATTTCTTTGGGATATAAGCCCAGCAGAAACACTGCTGGGTCAAAGGGGATGCACAGTTTGATAACTTTTTGAGCATAGCTCCAAATTCTTCTCCAGAATGGCTGTATCCGTTCACAGCTCCACCAACAATGCATCAGTGTCCCAGCCCTCCCACAACCCCTCCAACATTCATCATTAACCTTTCCTGTCATTTTAGCCAATCTGACAGGTGTGAAGTGGTACCTCAGGGTTGTCTTGATTTGCATTTCTCTGATCAACAGTGATTTGGACTACCTTTTCATAAGACTATAAATAGTTTTAATTTCATCCTCTGAAAATTGTCTGTTCATGTCGTTTGACCATTTATTGATTGGAGAATGGCTTGAATTTTTATAAATATGAGACAATTCTCTATATATTTTAGAGATGAGACCTATATCAGAACCCTTAAATGTAAAGATGATTTCCAAATTTATTACTTCCCTCCTAATCTTGTCTGCATTGATTTTGTTTGTACAAAAACTTTTTAACTTAATATAGTCAAAGTTATCTATCTGGTTTTCCATTAAGAGTTCCAGTTCTTCTTTGGACATAAATTTATTCCATCTTCATAGGTCTGAGAGGTAAACTATATTACATTCCTCTAATTTACTTAGAGTATCACTCTTTATATCCAGATCATGAACCCATTTAGATCTTATTTTGGTATGTGGTGTTAGTTGTGGGTCAAGCCCTAATTTCTTCCACACTAGTTTCCAGTTTTCCCAGCAGTTTTGGTCAAATAGTGAATACTTATCCCAAAGGCTGGGGTCTTTGGGTTTATCAAAAACCCAATTGCTATAGTTATTGCCTAGTTTGTCTTGTGATTCTATCCTATTCCACTGATCGACTACTCTATTTCTTAGCCAGTACCAAATGGTTTTGATGACCGCTGCTTTATAATATAGTTTTAGATCTGGTACAGCAAGTCCACCATCGTCAGCCTTTTTTTTCATTAATCCCCTTGAAATTCTTGACATTTTGTTTTTCCCAATGAACTTTGCTACTATTTTTTCTAGATCTGTAAGATAATTTCTTGGGAGTTTGATTGGTATGGCACTAAATAAGTAAATTAGTTTGGGTAGTATTGTCATTTTTATTATATTCGCTCGGCCTACCCATGAGCATTTTAAGTTTTTCCAATTGACTAGGTCTGATATGATTTGTGTGGAAAGTGTTTTGTAGTTTAGTTCATATAGTTCCTGACTATCCCTTGGCAGATAAATTCCCAAATATTTTATACTATCAACAGTTAGTTTGAATGGAATTTCTTTTTGTATCTCTTGCTGCTAAACTTTATTGGTAATATCTAAAAATGCTGATGATTTATGTGGATTTATTTTGTATCCTGCAACTTTGCTAAAGTTGTGAATTGTTTCTAGTAGTTTTTTAGTTGAGTCTTTAGGGTTCTCTACGTATATCATCATGTCATCTGCAAAGAGTGATAATTTGGTTTCCTCATTACCTACTCTAATTCCTTTAATCTCTTTTTCTTCTCTTACTGCCAAAGCTAACATTTCTAAGACAATATTAAATAATAATGGTGACAGTGGGCAGCCTTGTTTCACTCC